>JACEIK010004681.1:0-18553 GCA_018107945.1 Datura stramonium | reverse complement strand
TTTTAAATTCTATTTCTTAAAAAGTATGTTCAAACTCAACACTCTAAGTCTAATTATCTATATGTAGTGTGGTGTAATATTGCTGATTTTGAATTTTCTATGCTAAGACATCCATCTAGTCTTCAATTGTTTGCCCCTTTGATTTTTGAAGGCTTGACCATTCTATTTAAAGTTGTATGTTATTTCTGTATGGATATTAAACATGTGAAGTGGAAGAACCTCTACATTTATGCAACTTAAACATGCTAAAACTTTGGAATAGTGTTGAAAAATAATAGAAAATTCAGATACATTTATCTTGTGATAATAGAGAGAAATTTGTTAATTCATAATATTCATTTGAAATAGTTATCTCATGTCTTTGTTGTTTTACTATTATCAATTTATTATTAGCTAGTTATAAATAGAAAAATCGAATAAAACCGAACTAAATCGATGGTTTTTATTTTATTTAATTTGGTTTGATTTTAGAAATTTAAAAACTGACTAAATTGGTTTGGTTTTGATTTTGATTAAAAACCGATCGAAACCGAACCATGAACATCCCTAACCAGTACATATCTCATGAAATAAGCATGAAGCATGTATGCAGTCATATGATATTTAAATGATGCATGAAATGATTCGCTACCTATAGAGTACAAAGTAAATGAAACATTTAAGAAGGTAAATCTTAGCAAGTGAATCAATGCTAACAGTATTCTCTTAAGCAATAAAGCATATACAACAAATCATTGGAGAGTCAAGAATCCTAGAAGAAAAAACATAACAACTACTTACTCAATATGTCACTCGATACCCGTATAAGCGCTTGTCATCTTGTTTATATGTTATCCACAAATACATAGTATATTTCAAATTATCATTTGATTGAGAAAAATTTGCCATCAAAGACAAAATCTTGGCTTACCTCATCTTGAGTATAGCTTTAATCTTTTCTAAATCTCTACCACGTTTGATATTCATCAATCTACTCCGATCTATTCAAAAGTTTACTCTATGAGGTTAAATGAGTCTAATCATACTACATGATAAAATGTAATTTGATCAAAAATCAAACTCGAGCCTTGGAATTAGAATCATGCCTTTATTACATAAACATGTTATCCGTACTCATATGAGTTCAAATCTATGCTCAAATACAATATTGAATTGAGCTCCAAATCATCAACATTTATATGCTTAAGTCTAGAGTTAAATTCCCAAATTTCACATTCAAATCTTATGAATTAAAGCCTTAAAACACATGGATAATCATGTTCATCATTCAAATACGCAATGAAAATACCTACACAATGTTTGTAGTAGTTTCTCGCACTCTATTTTGAGTTATCATGAGCTCCAAAATCCTAATAATAGTGAAATAACTTTAAAATTTTGAAACCACTTATTTTTATACTTGAAACGCGATCATGGTGCCTAGGCGCGATAGCATCCAAGGTGGGCACAAATTCTTCAGTGTCTTCATGCACAAGCAGCGTCGATGGTGGTCCTGCCCAACACTACTGTGCGTGCCCAGTGCTGATGGTGCTCATGCAAGGTGGTCCCTTATGCATGCAATTGTCCTCATACATGCATTTGTGCCCAACTAACTTTTTTGGTGTTATATCTCATACACGACGCGATTATACTATTGCCTCACCTACTGCCTTGGGAAATTACTCATTAAGGGTGCAATTGTGTTGTCCAATCTTTCACCCCTTAAGCGTAATTTGTGCTCCTTTAGTGTGATTGCACTCACACTGGAAAAAAATCTACATTATTTAGATTTGATTTTTGATATCCAATGTTACACCCCAGAAAATTTTTGATAATTATTTGATGTGTGTATACTATGTTAAGGGAAGTACAGATTGTATATTGGTCATAGGTGAGGAGGAAAACTTATACGAAGGAAAAAGTGAAAAGTATGTGAAGTTCATAAGTAAGGGTCAACTTTAAATGACCATATCTTCCAATCTATAATGAGTTAGGATTCCTACAACCTATCAAAATTAAAGGTATTTGAGTCTAGTTTTCATAAAATCAAATCACTCGTCAATTGGAGTTCGAATTAAAAGTTATAGGCATTTTTCCGGAGCACTATCAAGTGATGACGTAGCCCACCGCCTTAAAAAGATTCCACCATCCCACTCTTTATATTTTACGTTTTAAAGTGTAATTTTTCGTTCTCATTCTTAACCCAAAGGAGCTACTTGGTAAGTGAATATATCCTCTTTGTTTTCCATCAACTAAACCAAGAAAGAGCAAGGGGAAACACCAAACTAAACTCCATTAAAACTCAAGCTAAGTGAAGGAGATCAATCACAAGGTAAATGTGATGTGTTGGTGGCCGTTTTAGCTGTGTTTGTGCAATGTTGTTATGGTAAATTTGCTGCGTTTTTGAAGCAGTTACAAGCTACATATATTCTCCATTTTGGTAGGGATTAAATACAAGTAAAAATTACAAGAATTCTACTATTAACCTTGCTTGAATTCATGAGTAAAAGACTAGAAGTTGGAGGCGTGTTTGATGTATTTGTGAACTATTTATGATGCATTTTGGACAGCAAGGTTGCTGCATTTTGGGACAAGAAATTAAAGTCAATTACTACTATTTTAACCAAGAATAACCCCCCCACAAAAGTTAAGTGTTTCTAGTATTCAAACTTGCAAGAATCCTAGTTTGAAACTAAAAGTTGGGCGCCAAGTTTGGCTGCCATTTTTGGTGCGATTTTACTGAAGGTTACTGCTCATTTTTGAAGGTTGTTATAGCTATGTGTTACTAGAAATATACTTCATGTTGATAGGATTTGGTTACAAAGGAAGTTAGGTAATTTCCTAATTCCATTCTTTCCTTAAAAGTGTGTAGAGCAAGTTGTAGTATTATGCTTAAATGTTGCCTTGTGTGTTTTTGTTGTGGCTGCTGTTGGTGTGATGTTTTGGCTGGATATATTGGCTTGAAACAGCCTTTTCATTTGGTTATAAGCTCAATTAATTGAAGGGTGCAAGTGCTGATTGTTGAAAGAAAGAAGAGACTATAGAAAGCTCGTCGAAACAAGATATGTTAAGGCGTCCTATCCTTGTTGTTCAAGCACGAATATATACTACCGAAAGGGTCAATATTGTTGTATCTTCACACTCATATTGATGAAAGTATAATTTATTCCAAAGGTACGAAAGTGCACGATATTGAGTTTGAATTGTTAATCATGTTTGGAACAAGTAAATGTGAAGCGAAATACATGTTACTTCCAATTGCGTCGTAGTTATAAATCGAGTATGAAGTCCCTTATCATGGGAACCGTGAGATGGTTCTTTAATGTATTATGTGTATATATAATGTTAAGTATATCTAAAGGTATGGTTTTCAAGTGAAATTGAGAAAAGAGTTAAGACGACGACGTGTAAATAAGATTGAGCTAAGAATTAATGTCACAATCTAGTAAGGATAAATGAGCTTGTCGAAGTGGAAATTTCTTGTCATGGTTGTCCTTTATCTTATATATGTTATGAGGTACGTGAGTCTAAGGAGAGGTTCCATGATTCCTCTCCCTTAAACTAAACATCAGGTTATCGAGTTCCCGAATCCAAAATATGTCTAAGTATTGTCGGTGGAGCTTGTTAAATTCTTTATTTCGTTCGAACCTTCTTATAACTGTGAAAGTTATTGAGTATATGCATATAAGTGTTATTTGAAAGTTTTATGTGATATATGTGCAGCTATAAATTATGAAAGAGGCCTATTCAGGTCGTAGTCACAGAATTTGTCATTTTTTATGCCATATGTGTTAAACAGATATAATATGAGCCCAGTCGGCTCTAGATATGAGACTATGATCTTACCACTGTCCTGGTACGTCCAATGGGAAGTTGTCCTTTGGCATATTTGATATATGAGACCTATGACCTTACTACAGATGCGATTATGTCAGGTGGCAGTTGTCCTTCAGATATGAGACTATGAACTTACCACCGATCCAATTATGCCAGGTGGGCAGTTGTCCTTCAAATATGAGACTATGATCGTACCATCGATGTGGTTATGTTAGGTGGGCAGATGTCCTTTCAGTTATGATACCTCCAAGATGGCTACCTCGACAGGGAAGTATTGATTGACCAGACTAGGTCATTATAGCATTACGGACTGCATAGCTTATGGATAATGCAGTGTAACTTATATATGTGCTTACTTGATTGTATTCACATTTTATTCAGATATTAGTTTTTAGGGTCGCAAGTTGTATCTATTCCCTACTTTGGTTTTTAGTATCTTGGATGTATCTATGTTTACTATTTCAGCCTTACATACTAGTTCATTTCATTCGTACTGACGTCCCTTCACCTATGGATCCATTTCCTGCAATCGTGCTGCAGGTACAAGTAGAGGCTTGGATCGACAGTCACAATAGGAGCCTGATTTCAGCAGAGTAGTGGTATGCTCCTTCCTTCCAGAAGCTATGTTTCCTTTTTGACTATTTGAGTTGTGTACAGTTGCGTAAGTTGGGGCCCTATCCCATAAAATTTAGTATGTACTCTTTAGAGGCTTGTATGGACTAGTTGTATAGATGTTTGGGTTGTGTGGCCTTGTTGGACTTTCATTGTGCAATTTAGCTTACTATAGCCTTGTCGGCTTTTTAGTTGTTTAATTATTATTGCGGAGACCTCATGGGTCCAATATATATTTTGATTTTCTTCAGCAGGTGGCCTGGTTGGCCTAAGCATTACCGATATAGACGTCATATAGCCGATTTCTCGATTATCTTAGGATTGAGTGCCAGTTGCGCCCTTTTCCAATTTTAGGGCGTGAAAATTTTTGTAGCAGAGTTAAGTTATGTCCCAGGGAGTCCACAAAGCTGTGACTGGTAGAATCTTGCGTATGGGTATGTTTTGAACCATACTTATAATCAGGAGGCTACATGACATCTAGGAGTTGTTTCACTTTTTTTTACTAATAGTTCATTCTATAGAGCGTGGTCATAAGTATTACAATATCTAAATCTTGTTATTATTTCAGAGTATGCATTTGGCGAGGAAGATGACTACGAGGTTGATTGGCACAGCCGCAGGAGAGGGTATTAGTCACCCTCCAGCGGATCAAGGAGATAAGTCAGAGGCTTAGAGTGAGTCTCCTGCCCCAGGTACTATAGTTCCTCCAGCCCCAGCTAGAGCAATGGCAGATAGACCACTGGCTTCTCCCACACCAGCAGTACCTAAGGGTGATAGAATGGCAGACCGTCTCGCATATGTGGTACTGTTATATCCCGGAAGCCCAAAGATCAGACCCGGGAGTTGAAATAGAGAAAATTTGAAATATGGCATCAGGTCACAAAACGGGTCATGATGTTACCCGTGGGGATAGACCATGATTCGAGAGATGACTCATGGTGAGGCTCAGGATGTGAGTTTTAAATTTGGAATTTAAGGTCCCCACAGACATGACCACGAGTCATGGTCAGACCCCACAACTCGTTGAGTCAGTCATGGGAAGTGGTGACTAAGAAGGAGAAGGGAGATGGCAGTGTACACCACGGAAGGACCCCATGACTTGTGGTCAGTCACCACGATTCTTGGGATGGGTCGTGGTCAATAGATGAAAATTATTTGAAATTTAGGCAGTGCATGTGACGGATGATGCCACGAGTCGTGGCCTTGAGTAACTAGTCGTTAGGTCCCTCGTGGGGACTGACGAGCAATTATTTTTTGCGAAATTATTAAGGGTATTCTCGTCATTCCTATGCTCTAAGGTCCTATACTACGTCATTTTAAGTTATATTCAAAGTGTATTAAGATAGTTTAAGTCATTCTAACCTATTCAAAAACCCATGCATTTAAGTTAGAGAGAGATAGAGAGGAGATCAAGCCTTAGCACTTCCAATTCTTCTCAAATCCTTCTTGGTCAATTAGGAATGTGTAAGAATCAACTATAATCAGGTATGTAGGATTATGAATGGGTGAATCCGTTCACACCCATGCCTAAACTCTCTCTAAATCGTGAATTTCCTATATTGATTCTATAGTGTTTTAACTCGATGCGTGAAATTTTAAATTCTCTGCATGGGCATGGTCTAAATGTGTTATTATTATCGAATTATGAATGATGGGAAAGTTTTATGTTGTTTTCCATTAAAATCATGTTTCAAGCTTTTTTAAAATTAAAATGCCCATTTATGAAAAGATCATGAAAGTTAAGATTTATGATGAATGTTCATGTATGATGAAAAGTATGTTTTCAAGTTACCCATATTTATAATCATGTTTTCAAGTGAATTATGTATTTCAAGCATGTTAAAGTATTGGCAATGCCCACATGTTCAAGTTTGATTTATGAGTTATGAAATGGATTTCATGATTGGTCGATTTATGATTTTGGCCGACTAAAGGGCCCTTTATTCATGGCTAATCATGTATGAAAAGGGGACCAACGATGTTAAATATTTATTTAGACATGAATCTCATTAATGATGTTTATGATTTACGTATGAGCCTAATGTGCATGTTTTGGGAGCAGTGTCTAGCACCGAGTAGCCCGACGTTCAAAGGACTACACCGGTGTCTCATAACTACGTGCCACCATAGGTTCATAATGATACAATACAATGTTAATGGATCCCCTGTCTCGTGATATCACATAATGCACATCCCTTGCCTGGCAAGCTAGGGACGACTTTGCCCACTTGAGTGAGATAGTTGGGGCATCATGTAAGGCTCTACCATAATGGTGTCGTTATGACGAGTCCTCCCATTGTTTCTCATGTTTTATTGCATTATTATGTTTATGTTATTTTGGCTCAAGTGATGATTTATAAAGTTTCTCTTACTATTATGATTATGAATGGATTACGTATGATTTGAAAACCTTGAGCCTTATGTTATCTTATGATATTTATGTTATAAGCATGTTGTTCCACTCTTTTGGACTCTCATGAGATTTTATGTATTTTAAATGTCCATTTTACTTACCTTACATACTCGGTACATTCCACGTACTGATCGCATACTCTATACTGTATCATTTCATGATACAGGCCCCGACTCTTAAACTCAGCCCTGTTCCTAGCCAACCTTTCATAGTTAGCATCCTACGCTCGTGGTGAGTCCTCATCCCCCGAGGACCATGTTTACCAGATTTCTCTATGCATGTTCAATTTTCTAGACTTGTCGGGTTAGTTGGGGGTATTATCCCATCAACCCATCTAATATGTTAGAAGCTTTCATACTATGTGTAGTATTCAACTGTTATATATGAAGTATGCTTTGCTTCCTATGTTATGTCATGTTAATTCTTCCGCTATGTTATTACATTGAGTATTACTCTTTATCAATTGAGTTAGATGTATGCTCACGCCATGGGTCAACTTGGAGTCTCTTGAGGCTCCTTGTCCCATGTTAATATTCGGGTCTATGTTCAGGTCGTGACAAACTTGGTATCAGAGCCATAGGTTTGAAGTGTCCTAGGGTGTTTGAAAGCCTCCTTGAGTAGAGTCTTTTTCATGGGTGTGAAGCGCACCACACTTGTGACGAAGAGGCTACGAGACATTTAGGAAATGTTCCCTTCTTTCATGATCTATGTCGTGCGATGAAATGTCTCCCTATCCTTCTAATTCGTGCTATTCGCGATTGGAGAATCTTGGCTCCCCGCAGAGTAAACGGTAGAAGGAATGGGAATGGAGATGGCCACGAGGATGGCAACGAAAATGGTCACCAGCAGGCCCCACCAGTCTAGGAGCACCATGCATCGGAGCCGGTTGCCCATGCTGAACTTCGGGCAGCTATTCAGATGTTCGCGCAGGACTTGACCGCTCAGGTCAATCAGTAGGCAGTTGCGCATGTCCCACAAAATGGCAATGCGTCGACGGCTCGAGTCAGGGATTTCTTTAGAATGAACCCGCCAGATTTCCTCGGGTCAAAAGTAGATAAGGACCCGCATGAGTTCATTGATGAGATTGTGAAGATCACCCAAGTCATGGGGGTGAATGGAGTTGAGTATGCGTAGTTGGCCTAATACCAGCTAAAAGGGGTCGCACACATCTGGTTTCGACTATGGAAAGATAGTGGGGCTGCCGGAGTAGGCCTTGTCACTTAGGAGGAGCTCCATGTTGCGTTCCTGGATCGGTTCTTCCCTCGTGAGATGAGGGAGTTGAAGGTAACCGAGTTCGTGAATCTTAAGCAGGGGAGGATGACGATACAAAAGTATGCCCTTGAGTCCACTCGCTTGTCAAAGCCGCCCTAGAGTTAGTGGTTGATCAGAGGGCGCGAGTGAGCAGGTTTGTTCATGGGGTGGCGAGCTACTTGGACAAAGATTGCAGGACCGCTATGCTCCACCAGGATATGGATTTCCCTCAGATGTATTGTATGCCCATCAGATGGAGGCGACACATGTGAGGGAGAGAGAGGCCAAAAGGGCCCAGACAGATATCTATGGGTTTACTTTACTTAGCAGAGATCCAACGGTGGTCACCACCCTCAGATTTAGCAAAGGTCACTAGCTCCAGCACCATCATCAGCTAGTGTTCCATCCAGACCCAAGGCTGATAAGAGGAGTAGGGCCTCAGGTTTGAGGGATCAAAGGGGCATACAGGTAGAGCGCACCTTTTTAGCCTGTGGGAAGTGCGGCAAGAGTCATGCCGGGGAGTGCTTGCTCGGCTTAGATATTTATTATGAGTGCGGTAGATCCGGCCATATGAGCCAAGCGTGTCTATTTGCTAGACAGGATGATGATAGAGGATGTGCACAAACTACCACGTCAGCAGCAGCTCCAGCACATTCAGCTCCGTAGGGGGCATCCATTAGTGGGGGTGGCGGACAATGCCAAAACAGATTCTATGCCCTCGCCTCGCGCCAGGAGCAAGAGACTTCACCGGATGTGGTTACAGGTATGTTACAAGTGTTTCATCTTAATGCTTATTCTTTGTTAGATCCAGGGGCTATCTTGTCCTTTGTGACACCTTATATTGCTAGTTGCTTTGGAGTCAGTCCCAAAATTCTATCAGAACCATTCTCAGCCTCTACTTTAGTTGGTGATTCAGTTGGCTAGGTGGGTGTATGGAAGTTTCCCGATCACAGTATTGCATAAGGTCACCTCCGTAGACCTTGTAGAGTTAGCCAAGACTAGCTTTGATATTATTCTCGGCATGGATTGGTCTTATGCGTGTTATGCTTCTGTTAATTGTAGAACCCGTGCGGTGGAGTTCTGCTTTTCGGGTGAGTTAGTCTTGGAGTGGAAGGGTAGTTCAGTCGTGCCTGTAGGTCGCTTTATTTCCTATCTTAAAGCTAGGAAGATGATTTCCAAAGGTTGTGTGTACTATCTAGTTAAGGTTAGGGATGTTGAGTTTGAGACCCCGACTATCTAGTCAGTCCCAGTAGTATGTGAGTATCCAGAAGTATTCCTTGATGATTTACCGGGTGTTCCTCCCGAGAGGGAAATTGATTTCGGTATTGACCTTCTTCCCAACACACAACCTATATCTATTCCTCCCTACAGAATGGCTCCAACTGAGCTAAAAGAGTTGAAGGAGCAGTTGAAGGATCTCTTGGACAAGGGTTTCATCAGACCAAGCAAGTCTCCCTGGGGTGCACCAGTTCTATTTGTCCGTAAGAAGGATGGTTCCCTTTGGATGTGCATTGATTATCGGCAATTGAACAAGGTTACCATCAACAACAGGTATCCTCTACCCAGGATTGATGATTTAGTTGACCAGCTTCAAGGTTCCAAGTATTTTTCGAAGATAGATCTCAGATTCGGGTACCATCAGTTCAGAGTTCAGGAGAGTGACATCCCGAAGACAACCTTTAGGATGCGGTATGGTTATTACGAGTTTGTAGTTATGTCTTTTGGACTAACGAATGCTCCTACAACTTTTAAGGACTTGATGAACAGGGTGTTCAAGCTATACCTGGATATGTTCGTGATTGTGTTTATTGATGACATCTTGATATACTCTCGGATCGAGGAGGAGCATACCTCTCATGTGAGAGTAGTTCTACAGACTCTCAAGGATCGCTAATTATATGCCAAATTCAACAAGTGCGAGTTTTGGTTGAACTCCGTGGCGTTTTTGGGCCATGTGGTATCAAGTGAGGGCATAAAGGTGGACTCTTAGAAAATAGAAGCGGTGAAGAATTGGCCTAGATCGGTAAATCCTTCAGAAATTTGGAGCTTTTTGGGTTTGGCTGGCTACTATCGGAGATTTGTTGAAGGTTTCTCATCTATTGCAGAACCCTTGAACAAATTTACCCAGAAGAAGGTGAAATTCCAATGGTCGGAGGCTTGTGAAAGGAACTTTCAGGAGTTTAAGGCTCGACTTACATCAGCATCGGTGTTGACCCTACCCGAGGGTATCGATGGGTTCGTGGTGTATTGTGATGCTTCATGGATCAAACTTGGGTGTGTATTAATGCAGCATAGGAAAGTTATAGCATATGCCTCCAGACAGTTGAAAGTTCATGAGAAGAATTACCCGATCCGTGATCTTGAATTGGCCGCGGTGGTATTTGGCTTAAAGATGTGGTGACATTATTTGTACGGGGTCCACGTGGATGTGTTTACGGATTATAAGAGTCTACAATATGTGTTCACTCAAAAGAATCTCAACCTTCGGAAAGGAGGTAGTTAGAGCTACTTAAGGACTATGATATGAGTGTGCTTTACCATCCGGGCAAGGCAAATGTAGTAGCAGACGAACTTAGTAGACTCTCCATGGAAAGTGTGTCCCATGTGGATGAGGGGAAGAAGGAGCTGGTGAAAGACGTGCCTCAACTTGCGAGGTTGGGAGTTCGGTTGGTTGACTCGACCAATGGCTGTGTTATTATTCAGAATGGATCAGAATCGTCTTTGGTGAATGATGTAAAATCTAGGCAAGATGAAGATCCTATTTTGGTAAAGTTAAAGGAAGCCGTTCTCAGAAGGTAGAGGTCTTCTCCAAAGGGGGAGATGGTGTGCTTCGGTACCAGGGTCGCTTATGTGTTCTGGATGTTGATGATTTGCGAAATCAGATGTTGCATGAGGCTCATGGTTCCAGATATTCAATCCATCCAAGTGCCACCAAGATGTACCATGACTTTACGGAAAGTTTATTGGTGGAATGGCATGAATAAAGACATCGCAGAATTTGTAGCTAAGTGCCCAAACTGTCAGCAAGTGAAGGTTGAGCACTAGAGATCGGGAGGTGTGCTTCAAGATATCAGTATTCCTACTTGAAAGTGGGAAAAAATCAATATGGACTTCATCATGGGGTTGCCTTGCACTCGTCGGTAATATGACTCCATTTGGGTTGTTGTAGATCGGTTGACTAAAACCGCTTATTTTCTACTGGTCAAAACCATGGATTCGGCGGAGGATTATGCCAAACTATACATCCAAGAGCTAGTTTGATTTCATGGAGTGCCTTTGTCCATCATATCAGACAGAGGTACCCAATTTACCTCTTAATTTTGGAGGTCATTTAAAAAAGGACTGGGTACTCAGGTTAAGCTCAACACAACATATCACCCGCAAACGGATGGTCAAGCGGAGTGGACAATTCAGACTCTCGAAGACATGTTGAGAGCATGCGTGATTGACTTCAAAGGTAGTTGGGATGATCATTTGCCTCTTATTAAGTTTGCATACAATAACAGCTACCATTCCAATATTCAGATAGCTTCGTTTGAGGCTCTCTATGAAAGGAGATGTAGGTCGCATTATTGGTTGGTTTGAAGATGGTGAAGCTATGATGATAGGACCAGATTCAGTCCATGAGGCTATGGAGAAGGTTCAACTCAGACGAGGTAGGTTGAAAACAGCTCAAAGTCACCAAAAGTCCTATGCCGATATGAGAAGGAGAGAACTAGAGTTCGAAGTGGATGATTGGGTGTTTCTGAAGGTGTCTCCCATGAAGGGAGTGATGCGGTTTGGAAAGAAAGGAAAACTTAGTCCCTGTTATGTTGTTCCCTACCGGATTGTGAAGTGGGTTGGCAGGGTGGCATATGAATTGGAGTTGCCCTCAGAATTAGCTTCTGTGCATCCTGTATTCCATCTATCGCTCTTAAAGAAGTGTTTAGGTGATCCAGCTCTAGTTTTCCCGCTGGACAGTGTCGGGGTGAAAGACAACCTTAGTTATGAGGAGGTTCCAGTGGAAATACTGGATCGTCAAGTTCGAAGGCTAAGGAAAAAGGAAGTAGCTCCAGTCAAAGTGTTATGGAGGAATCAACATGTTGAAGGAGCTACGTGGGAAGTCGAAGCGGACATGATAGCCAGATTCTCACATTTATTCTCTACCGGCTCAGTTTCAGCTTGAGGTACCAGTTTTTCCCTAGTACCCTAATTAGTTTTCATGTTTAGTTCATATGCCCAAGCTTCTTTTATGTATATGGATATATGTATGATTTGTGAATTCAGTTCAGCTATGTAGCTTGAATCGGAGATAGCCATTCCGTCAGTTTTCGACTTAAATAATCAATATTTGAGTATGATGATTGCATTTTTCTGCTTTTCTTTGATTTTCAACTTTCGAGGACGAATGTTCCCAAGGGGAAGATATTGTTATATCCCGAAAGCCCAAAAATCAGATTTGGGAGTTGAAACAGAGAAAATTTTAAATCTGGCATCAGGTCACAGAACGGGTCGTGATGTGACCAGTGGAGATAGACCACGAGTCGTAAGATGCCTCGTGGTGAGGCTCAGGATGTGAGTTTGAAATTTGGGATTTAGGGTCCCCACGGACATGACCATGAGTCGTGGTCAAACCCCACGACTCGTTGAGTCAGTCGTGGGAAGTGGGGACTGAGAAGAAGGGAGATGGCAGTGTACACCATGGAAGGACCCCACGACTTGTGGTAAGTCACCATGATTCGTGGGATGGGTCATGGTCAATAGATGAAAATTATTTGAAATTTAGGGCAGTGCATGTGACAGATGATGCCACGAGTCGTGGACTTGAGTAACGAGTCGTTAGGTCCCTTGTGGGGACTGACGAGCAATTATTTTCTACAAAATTATTAAGGGTATTCTTGTCATTCCTATGCTCTAAGTTCCTATACTACGTTGTTTTAAGTTATATTCAGAGTGTATTAAGATAGTTTAAGTCATTCTAACCTATTCAAAAACCCAAGCATGCAAGTTAGAGAGAGATAGAGAGGAGATCAAGCCTTAACTCTTGTTCTTCTCAAATCCTTCTTGGGAAATTAGGAAAGTGTAAGAATCGGCTATAATCAGGTATGGGCCATGAATGGGTGAATCCGTTCACACCCATGCCCAAACTCTCTCTAAATCGTGAACTTTCTATATTGATTCTATGGGGTTTTAACCCGATGCATGAAATTTCAAATTCTCTGCATGGGCATGGTCTAAATGAGTTATTATTATCGAATTATGAATGATAGGCAAGTGTTACATTGTTTTCTATTAAAATCATGTTTCAAGCTTTTTAAAATTAAAATGTCTATTTATGAAAAGTTCATGAAAGTTAAGATTTATGATGAATGTTCATGTATGATGAAGTATTGATGATGAAAAGTACGTTTTCAAGTTACCCATGTTTATAATCATGTTTTCAAGTGAATTAATTATTTTCAAGCATGTTAAAGTATTAGGCAATGCCTACATGTTCAAGTATGATTTATGAGTTATGAAATGAATTTCATGATTGATCGATTTATGATTTTGGCCGATAAAAGGGCCCTTGATTCATGGCTAATCAAGTATGAAAAGGGGATCAACGATGTTAAATGTTTATTTATCCATGAATCTCATGAATGATGTTTAAGATTTACGTATGAGCCTAATGTGCATGTTTTGGGAGCAGTGTCTAGCACCGAGTAGCCCGACATTCAAAGGACTACACCGGTGTCTCATAACTACGTGCCACTGTAGGTTCATAATGATACATTACAATGTTAATGGATCCCCTGTCTCGTGATATCACATAATGCACATCCCTTGCCTGGCAAGCCAGGTACGACCTTGCCCACTTGAGTGAGATAGTTGGGGTATCATGTAAGGCTCTACCATAATGGTGTCGGTTATGACGAGTCCTCCCATTGTTTCGCATGATTTATTGCATTATTATATTTATGTTATTTTGGCTCAAGTGATGATTTATAAAGTTTCTCTTACTATTATGATTATGAATGTATACGAATGATTTGAAAACCTTAAGCCTTATGTTATCTTATGATATTTATATGATGATCATGTTGTTCCACTCTTATGGAATCTCATGAGCCTTTATGTGTTTTAAATGTCCGTTTTACTTACCTTACATACTCGATACATTCCACGTACTGACCGCATACTCTTTGTTGTATCGTTTCATGATACAGACCCCGGCTCTTAGACTCAGCCCCGTTCTTGGCCAACCTTTCAAAGTTAGCATCCTACGCTCGTGGTGAGTCCTCATCTCCTGAGGACCATGTTTATTAGATTTCTCTATTCATGTTCAGTTTTCTATACTTATCGATTTAGTTGGGGGCATTGTCCCATGAACCCATATGATATATTAGAGGCTTTCAGACTATGTGTAGTATTCAGCTGTTATGTATGAAGTACGCTTCACTTCCTATGTTTTTCATGTTAATGCTTCCGCTATGTTATTACATTGTGTATTACTCTTTATCAATTGAGTTACATACATGCTCTCGCCATGGGTCGACTTGGAGTCTCTCGGGGCTCCTTGTCCCGTGTTATGATCCGGGTCTATATTCGGGTCGTGACATGTACCTCTGATTGTCCCGGAAGGATAGGGTCTTGAGGGAGCTGTTCAGCTGATAGATCATATCGCTGCTAGACAGGAGTGATAGTTGAAGACAATAGAGGGATATAGAGGTTATGCGGCTGAGAGTTTCAAAGCTTATGAGTTCCTGGGTTTGAGCCCTCCAGTGTTTACCGGATCAGACCCGAGTAAGGACCCCCAGGATTTTATTGATCAGACCTACAGAGTGTTGAAGATCATGCGAGCTACTGGGAGACAGAGGGTACAACTGGCCGCATTCAGACTGCGTGATGTGGCTACATTGTGGTATGAGGTTTGGGCTCGATCCAGGGGAACCGATGCACCACCAGCTGAGTGGGAACAGTTCTCTGGGGCCTATATGCACTAATATCTTCCTCGGGAGCTTTGACGGGCTTGAGCTGAGTAGTTTTTACATTTAGAGCAGGGTAGTATAAGTGTGTGGGAGTATTACCTTCGGTTTAATTCTTTGGCCAGGAATGCTCCCCACCTAGTTCAGATTGTGGAGGATAGAGTTCATCGGTTTGTGTTAGAGTTAGCACTTTATATAACTCTAGATTATTTGGGGGTATCTACCTAGGTGTATATGGACATTGCACGGATGCAGGCCTTTGCTCAAAGGGCGGAGGAAGAGAGTCAGGACTGCAGGTTCCTACAGAGAGCCTTGGGGTGACTCAGGGGCTAGTCATCAAGGAAGTCAGCATGATTTGCAAAGAGTGCTCCACTTCTGCAACAGGGGCAGAGAGGAGACTAGAGTTTAGTTCCTTCACAGCGCTAGGAGCTTCCCAAGTAGGGAAGGCAACCATTAACCCCTCGTAGTAAGTATGGAAGGACACATGCAGGTCCATGCTATTAGGGGCAGGCAATATGTTATGATTGTGGATGTCCAAGTCATATCAAGCGGTTTTGTCCAAATAGAGGGAGCGGCTAGACTACTCAGCGATCAGGATCATCCGCGACTTCATATGTCACGACCCGAACATAGTCCCGAATCGAGACATGGGATAAGGAGCCCCGAGAGACTCCAAGTCGACCCATGACATGAACATACATCTAACTCAATCAAGTAAAGCGGAAGACTTAACATAATAAACATAACAGAAGTCTAATCATAACATAACATCAACACCGAAATTCACTTCATACATGACAAGCTAATTACTACATACAGTCTGAAAGCATCTATCATATCTTATGGGTTGATGGGACAACACCCCCAACTAACCCGACAAGTAATAAAATAACTGATAACGAATGGTCCTCAGGAGATGAGGACTCACCAATAAAGCTGAATGCTAACTCCGGAGAACTGGCTAGTGATGAGGATGAGTCTGAAGATCAGAGCCTATATCATAAAATGATACAACATAGACTATGCGGTCAATACGTGGAATGTACCGAATATGCAAGGTAAGTAAAACAGACAGTTAAAATATATAAAAGTTCATAAGAGTAGGACAGCATGATCGTAACATAAATATCATAACGTAACATAAGGCTCAAGGTTTTGAAATATTTGTAAATCATTCATAATCATAATCATAAGAGAAGAGCTTTATTAACATGACTTGAGCCAAAGTATAAAATCATAATCATACATAAATCATGAGGAACAGTGGGATATTGTTATAACCGACATACCCCATATGAGCACACATGGAGCCCGACTTGTAAACCCCCAGTTAGGAGGGTGTTCGTACCTTGCCAAGGGTAGAACCATGAAAGAGGTGTGATATCACAACAAAGGGCCCATTTGGGCAAAGGGGACAGTATCATGGAGGTCCCATCGTGGCTACATTGGCGCGTAGTTCTGAGACTCGGGGTATGCTTGGACCCCGGGTCTACTCGGTGTTAAATACTACTCCCAANAAAGTAAGGCCCGTGAGTCGGCCATAATCATAAATCATAAATCATGAAGTTCATGCATACTTGTAAAACATGTATATACTTGATATTCATAAATTCATGAGGAGCATTTGAGAGAAATCATGTCATAAGTCATAAATCATAATGGGTTAATGAACATCAAAGTCAAAGTATAATCATAACTTGATTTATCATGAAACTTACATAATTGGGCATAGTTTTGTAGAAAATTTAAATCTAAATAGTTATAAAATTTTCCCATGATTCATAAAACATGAAATTATACATGAGGAGAACTAACCCATAGGTAGATCATAAGGGCTTCATAAGAATTGGGATAAAAACCCATAGAATTATCAATAGAATTTCATAAATTAGAGAGAGATTGGGTATGGGTGTGATCAAATTCACCCATTCATAACCCTACATACCCGAGAGGATCTGATTTTTACCACTCCATTGATTTCCCAAAGATAAGTTGAAGAAGAATTGGGGAAGATCCTTGATGAATTATGCTTGATCACCCTCTAAACCCTTAAACTTGCATGCATGAATTATGATAGGTTTAGAATGACATAACCCCTCTTAAAACGCTCTATTTCAAGCTTATAACAACGTAGTTTAGGGCCCTAGGGCTTAGAAATTACATAAATACCCTTGATAAAAATCTTGAAAAAACTGAACTGCCAGTGACCACGACTTGTACCACGAGTCGTACCATGATGTAACAACTCGTGGTCACCTCTCGTGGTCACCATTGTCTCATCCTTCATTCATCTCAGAATCTAACCACGACTTGCATATCATGACTCGTGGTGTCATACCATGAGTCATAATGTCAATCGTGGCATCATTCACCTTCACCTGGGATAACCTAACCACGACTCCTCATCATGACTTGTTTCCACTTCCTACGAGTCGTGCCCTGACCCATGACATCCTACCCTGAAATCACAGGGGAAATTCATCACGACTACTAGCCACGAGTCTTACCTACTCATCATGATTTGTAGAGTTACTCGTGGTTTGCCGCCAAACTCCAAAACTCCATCACGACTGGAACCACGACCCGTTAGATCCCATCATGACTTGTACCATGAGTCGTTCTGATGCAAAACTTAAGTTTTTTTGTAGAATTTATTTTCATTTCCCGTGTCTAGTTTAGGCACTTCCGAGGTATTACAATATTACCTCCCCCTTGGGAACATTCATCCTCGAATATTGGTAAACATATAGAAAAGCAGGGGAAATGCAATCCTCACTCAAATACTGATCATATAAGTTGAAACTGACGGAATGACTAACTCTGATTTAAGCTACATGACTGAACTAAATTCATGAATCATGCATACGTACTCTTACATGAAAGAAACTAGGGTACATGAGCTGAGCATGAAACAAAATAGAGTTTTAAAGCAAAACTGATACCTCAACCTGAAACTGAGCTGAAAGGGAATAGATGTGGGTATTTAGCCATCATATCTGCTTTGACTTCCCACGTATATCCCTCAACATGCTGATTCCTCCATAAAACCTTGACTGAAGCTACTTCCTTATTCCTTAGCTTCCGAACCTGATGACCAAATATCTCCACCGGAATCTCCTCATAGCTAAGGCTGTCTATCACACCCACACTCTCCACCGGAACAACTAGAGCTGGATCACCCAAACACTTCTTTAAGAGTGATACATGGAAGACTGGATGGACTGAATCTAATTCTGAGGGCAACTCCAATTCATATTCTATCTTGCAAACCCGTTTCACAATCCAGTATGGGCCAACATAACGGGGACTAAGTTTTCCTTTCTTTCCGAACTCATCACTCCCTTTATGGGAGAAACTTTCAGAAATACCCAATCATCAACTTCGAACTCAAGTTCTCTCCTCCTTCACATCCGCCTGATTTACTTTACTAACTTTTATTCTGAATATATGTCATATTATTATAAAACATGCTTGCTAAATGCATACTGGGCTATACTGAGTCTGAAATGATATC
>JACEIK010004680.1:115275-128146 GCA_018107945.1 Datura stramonium | reverse complement strand
ATATGTGCATAGATTATCGGCAGTTGAGTAAATTCACTATAAAAAATAAATACCCGCTTCCCAGGATAGATGAATTGTTTGATCAGCTGCAAGGGGCAAAATATTTTTCTAAAATTGACCTAAGATCCGGATACCATCAAGTTCGAGTGTGGGAGAAGGATGTACGGAAGATGGCTTTTAGGACCAGGTATGGTCATTTTGAGTTCCTAGTTATGTCCTTCGGGTTGACAAATGCCCCAGCAGTATTCATGGACTTAATGAATAGTGTCTTCCATCCATACTTAGATTTGTTTGTGATCATTTTTATTGATGATATTTTGGTGTACTCCCGCTCAGAAGTAGAACACAAGGGTCATTTGTGAATGGTACTTTAGACCCTCAGAGACCGCCAACTATATGCGAAGTTCTCTAAATGTGAGTTTTAGTTGAATTTTGTAGATTTCTTGGGCCACATCATATCAGAGGCTGGTATTCAAGTTGATACACAGAAAATAGAGGCAGTAAAGACCTGGCCCAGACCTACCACTTCCACAGAAGTTTGCAATTTTCTGGGTCTATCCGGGTATTACAGAAGGTTCGTGGAGGGCTTTTCTACCCTATCAGCGCCCTTGACTAAATTGACTCAGGAAGCAGCAAAATTTCAGTGGAACGAAGCCTGTGAACAGAGTTTCCAAGAATTGAAAAATAGGTTGATGTCGACATCAGTGTTAGCATTGCTAGAAGGTTTAGAGGGGTATACCGTGTATTGTGAGTACTTCAGGTGTCGGGTTGGGGTGTGTCCTGATGCAACACGAGAAGGTAATCATTTATGCCTCCAGACAGCTTAGAAAGCACAAAAAGAACTATCCCACCTATGATAAGGAGATAGCTGCAGTGATTCATGCTCTAAAAATATGGAGGCATTACTTTTATGGTGTACATGTGGATATTTTCACGGATCATAAGAGCCTCCAGTATATTTTCACGCAAAAAGAGTTGAATTTGCGACAGCTCCGTTGGTTAGAGTTGCTAAAAGATTATGACGTGAACATCTTGTATCATCCAGGGAAATCTAATATTGTAGCAGATGCCCTCAGTCGCCGATCTATGGGGAGTTTAGCATATTTGAGGCCA
Organism: Datura stramonium; assembly: GCA_018107945.1. Taxonomy (NCBI): domain Eukaryota; kingdom Viridiplantae; phylum Streptophyta; class Magnoliopsida; order Solanales; family Solanaceae; genus Datura; species Datura stramonium. The sequence goes on along the minus strand of JACEIK010004680.1, from coordinate 127,033 downwards.
GAAAAGCGGGAGATAGCCGGAGAGTTGCATTGATTAGCCAGTTTAGCAGTTCGGGTAATAGATTCAGGGGACGATGGAGCCATAATTCAGAATACAGTAGTATCATCCCTGGTGCTAGAGGTAAAATAACGGTAGTATGAGGACTCTCACTTAGCGCAGCTCATAGATAAAGTTCGACAGGGCGAACTAGCGGCTTTTGAGGTAGCCAAAGATGGGGTATTGAGGTACAGAGATCGCCTATGCATTCCAGATGCGGCAGGGCTCCTCCAGTAGATTATGGCAAAGGTACACTACTCACGTTACTCTCTTCATCTTGGCTCGATGAAGATGTACCAGGACATAAAAGAGATATACTGGTGGCTCGAAATGAAGAAAGATGTAGCCACATTCGTAGCGCAGTGCCCTAATTGTCAGCAGGTAAAGGTTGAGCACCAGAGACCTGGCGGATTAACTCAGGAGATGACTATACCAATATGGAAGTGGGAAGCAGTTAATATGGACTTTGTGACAGGGTTACCCTGTACTAGACGTAAGTTTGACTCTATTTGGGTTGTCGTTGACAGATTGACGAAATCAGCTCACTTCCTACCAGTTCGGACTACATTTTCAGCTAAAGACATACAGAGTTATATATTAAAGAGATAGTCCGATTGCACGGTGTTCTAGTATCTATTATTTCTGACAGAGGAGCACAGTTTACAGCTAGATTCTGGTAGTCATTTCAGAAAGGTTTGGGGACGCAGGTTAATCTGAGTACAGCCTTTCATCCCCAGACAGACGGCTAGGCAGAGCGCACCATTCAGACACTCGAGGATATGTTACGAGCGTGTGTGCTAGACTTTGGAGGGAGCTGTGATGAGCATTTACCCCTTATTGAGTTTGCATATAATAACAATTAACATTCTGCCATACAAATGGCACCTTATGAGGCATTATATGGGTGTAAATGCAGGTCCTAAGTTGGGTGGTTCGAAGTAGGAGAAACAGGGTTAGTTGGGCCAGACCTGATCCACCAGTCAGAATAGAAAGTGAAACTTATGAGAGAACGGTTACTAACAGCTCAGAGTCGTCAAAATTCCTACTTTGATGTACGGTGCAGAGACTTAGAATTCGATGTGAATGATTGGGTATTCCTTAAAGTGTCGCCAATGAAGGGTGTGATGAGATTTGGTAAGAAAGGCAAGCTTAGCCCGAGATTCATTGGACCGTATCAGATCATCCGAAGAATAGGCCAAGTGGCATATGAATTAGAGTTGCCTCCAGAGTTAGAATCTGTTCATCCAGTATTTCACGTATCTATGTTGCGAAGATGTATAGGTGACCCATCCTGAGTGGTACCAATTGGAGATATTCAGGTCACTGAAGAACTAGCTTACGAAGAGATCCCAGTTGCAATATTAGATCAGTAGGTTTGCAGGCTGAGGACTAAAGATGTGACCTCCATTAAAGTGTTGTGGAGGAACAGAAATAAAGAAGAGATGACCTAGGAAGCTGAGGATGACATGAGGTCTAGTTATCCTCACTTGTTCTAGGATTGACTCAGATTATACAGTTAAGATGGTATTGTTACTTAGTTGTTATTTTATTACTTATGTTATCAATACTGTCTGATTGGCTATCTCTTAGCTATGGAAGATTTATTATAGTGTTGTGTGAAATATTTGTGTTGGACTTTTCTTCATTTCAGGGTTTTTAGATAGTCCATGTTACAGGGGAGACTCTATCGAAATTTTTCCAAATTAATAGCTGAGCAGTTAAACTCCTGTATACGACATTCGAGGGTGAATGTTCCTAAGGGGGGAGGATGTTACACCCCGTAAGTTCCTAACATTTAGTTGGCCTATCTGTATGTTAGTCAAGAGTTTTACAGTACGATGCATGCGAGACGGGACCGAGGAAAGGCCAATCGAGCACGGAATCAAGGTTGTGGGGGAGAAGGACGAAGCAGGCTACTAGAGGGGCAACATGTCACGGACCCCTCCCTGGCGCGTTGGGCTCCATGGCAGGCCCGTGTTTTGGCACGATGGGATCCGTGCCACGGACCCCCTGTCCACCGCCCAAATGTTATATTTATTGAGTTTCTTTCAATTGTTTTATTTTATATATATATACCTTCGGGAAGAGAGAGTAAAGGACGAGGAAACTAATATATTTTCATCTTTTTATGCTGTGAAACACCGTCCAAATTCAAATTAACTTCGGGTATTGAAGTTTAAGGCCGTAAGGAGCTTTACTACAGATTCAGTCTCGTAAAATTTGCCTGGCAAATCGTAACCCCGCTGAGTCAAAATTATCAGAATGACTTCAAACTAGTTTCTATACGATCACTGGCTTCAAGTAAGTATTTCTCCCTTCTGAATTCTTTCGGAAAATTATACATTTTTGGTCGTGTTTCGTTAAGTTGAAGTATAGTCAATATTAGTATTATAAGTTATTGTTTCTGCTGAATTTAATACTGAAACTAGTCTCATTCTCTCAATAATACGATTCCAGTTAGGAAGGGCTATTTAAATACCAGTTGAAACTCGTCAGTTACTAAGGAAGCGACAATCGAGGTATGTTAAGGCGAACTCCTTCAGCAAGTTAGTTCCCTGAGTGTTATAATACAGTTTGAGTCCCAATAAGAGAGTCAAAGGCATATCTGTTGCGATTAGTTGTTGTAGTATATTAAGTTCTGTTATAGTGAGGTCGTGAGGTCCATATCGAGTTCTGTTGTACTGAGGCCGCGAGGGCCATATTGAGTTCTGTTATACTGAGGCCACGAGCGCCATATTGAGTTGTGAGGGCCATATTGAGTCCTATTCTACTGAGGCCACGAGGGCCATATTGAGTTCTCTTGTATTAAGGTCGTGAGGGCCACATCGAGTCCTATTCTACTGAGGTCGTGAGGGCCATAACGAGTTTTAGTAGAGTAAGGTCGTGAGGGCCACAGTGAGTTCTATTAAATCTAGGTTGTGAGGGTCATTTTGAGTTACAATATACTGCGATCATCGGTAACTAGATAGTAGAACGTATATTGCTTGTACCTACCGAGGCTTATGGGGGCCCAGGTAGGTTATTCTTGTATGGGTTGTACCTTCCAGGCTTATAGGGGCCCGGTTAGGTTCTTGTTTGTATATATGTGTACCTTGTTAATTAAGCACTATAGATAGAGAAACTGTTTAGGTTAAACTCTTACCTTTCTGTATGATTATTTCCGTTCTTCGGCTCTCATTCATTTATTATCTTATTGCCTTATATATTCGGTACATATTGTTTTGACGCCCTCCGTGGGCGCTGCATTACTTGCCTGCAGGTGTGGCTAGACACTGACTAGGACCTTAGTAGCTTCCAGCCAGGATTAGCAGCATAGTTAGCTCCCTTCCTCCGGTCCTAATAGTTAGAAGGTCTGTTTTTTTAATTGTTCAGGTTATGAATAGGTCGGGGCCCTGTCTCGACCACTATTCTACTCCTAAATACTTGCAGATGAACCGTACCCTGTGGTTAGTCTGTTGTTGGTCGGGTGGGGCCCAGATGCATGTTTCATTTTGTGATGACGGTCGTGTGGGGCCTTGTTTAGTTGTTGAGTAGTGGCCTTGTTGGCTATAGCATGTATAAGTCTCTTGATTTTCATTGCATTCATAACTAGACATCATGGTGGTCTTGTCGGCCCACATAGGACTCCCTAACATTATCTATTTCTGGGTAGTTGTTTTATTTTATAGGTGGCTATGCGGCCTTGTCGGCTGGGGGATGTGTTTACAGCCGAGATATAGCCTGTTGTTTTCTAGAATTGGGAAGTAAGTTTGCACCAAAAGTGCATAAGTCCAGTCAGACAATCCAGACCCTAGTAGGGCACCAGGTGCCAGGCATACTCCCCAAGGCGGGGCGTGAAAATGAAGATTTCTTTTGGGAGAGTGAGTGTGATTACTTTTTCTATAATCCCTTATGTGTGCATTGATTTATGAAAAGGGGATTCTCTCTTGGGTGAGTGGCATCATTCCCTTTTGTAGACACACTTGCATTGAGGTAAAGGTGTGATTGGGGCATGAGTAGTGCGAGCTCTAAGACAAACTCTGAATGTACGGTGATTATGAATTGAGATGCTATGTGTGTTTCGTTGGATAAGGTATACCCTTGTCTTGCAAAATAAAAGTATTTGTAAATCATTCCTTTGAATTATGGTTGCCTCTTGAAATTTTTTCATATATTTTTTTAGGGGAATTTGCTTCTCTTTTTCTATGAACGGTGAGCATTTTTGGGTTGTATGGACTAAGTGGTCATTGATACATAAACTCTTGTGGAGTGGCATGTTTCTCAACTGATAAGAATTGCATTACTTGAAGACAAGCAATGGTTCAAGTTTGGGGATTTGATGAGTTGGTAATTTACCAACTCACTGGGCTCTTAAGCATGATCTTTAGCTTAGTCTTCAAGTCATTTAGATGAATTTTATGCCCCTTTTGCCTTTTTATGTGCAGGTATCTAAGTTGATGAGAAAGAGCAAGAAATGGAGTAAAAAGGATGAAATCAGGTGAAAATCGATGCTCCATCATAGGACACCAATGAAACATCAGTCAAACATAGGTAACCACTGGTTTAAGGAGAAAATGCAACCGGCGGCTGCGGACATTAACCGGTGACTAGCCGGTTCAATCGCCGACAGGTGCTGGATTTTGCTGGATCGAGGAGAAAATTAATTGGCGGATCACGAATAGAAGCTGGAAAACCGCCGACGACATTGTCGAATGGTCCTGGAATAATCACTGGATCGCAGAAGAAATGAACGGTGGTTCACGGAGTGCAACCGGCGAACCGTCGGTTCCGCCGCAAGTGAAAAAATGCGTGAACATGGGTAATTACGTCTAGCACCAAAAAATAGGAGATTGGTTTCCCTATTTTTGTATATAGTCTAGAATAATGTACTCCATACAGAACTTTTAGCTTTTTGAACAATCCTTTGGCTTTGTAGAGAGAAGAACCCCATAGGAGGAGACTTTTGAATATTGCTTTTCCTATTTTCATCTTCTTCCTTAGCAAGGTATAATCATTGTTGCAGACATATTTTGAGTTTGATTTTTCTTGCTCTTAGTAATGAAATTATTGAGTTTATTAATGAATATACTCTTTAGTTTCTTAATCATAAGTAGCTAAATCATCAACTAGAGGTGTGTGGTGATGGGTGCTTAATTAAATTGGGTATTGCTAGATTCATCTTAATATTGCTTAATTAGTGTAAATCTGTTGAATTCTCTCCAATTTATAATTAATGATCCATAGTTGCAAATGTGTGTTTAGTATTCTTACTTAATTTCAGCTTGAAAAAGAAGAATTAAGTATTGTGAGAGAATTTGATGGTGGGAACAGATATGATGGTTTGGTGTTGGGATAGAAATAGCCACAATCCATATTCACAATCCTAATTAGTAGCTGATGGATAGAAATAGTTCAGCTATTGACCCAAACTCTATTGGGCCGATTGAATTGTGTCTTGAGGTTCGAAAGGACTTGAGAAAAAGGCGCCCATGAGGTTGAAAAACATAGGGCACAATCTCATCCGAAGTTATTTACACTTATTTGCAATGATTTGATGATCTAGAATATCCTTATTTTATTAATACCCCATCCACACCATACCTCTAGTCTACACTCATCATTGTCTATAATTTTGGTTATTTTGCTATCTTGGCTAGATAATTTAGAATCCACAATATTGTTGACTTCATTTTTCCCCAAAAAATTTACTGTTTTATTTCCCTTGATTGGTGGGACTTAATTGAAATTTCCTAAACAACGCTTGCGCAAATCATTCACTAGTCTCTGTGGAACTCGACCCCGACATCCGTCGAAAATATTTATTTTGAGCAACGACCGTGTATACTCTCTCATTAAGAGGAGTGTAGTTTGGACGTTATCACAACACCCTTCAAATCTATTTGGATAGTCTCAAATTTTAGAAGTAGGCTCTTTCCAAGTTAGAGAACAAACTCCAATACTTTTTAAGCTCGAATTCCACCTGAACCAGACCCATCTTCAAGTTCATGAAACCTTAAATCTCAACAATAATGAATTCTTCTTTTCAACTCCAAACAATTTGAAATTTTGAATTTAGACTCAAATAACATTAGGGAATGCAAATCTAGTGTCAAAAATAGCAACAAAACATGAATCAAAGTGAATTTTTTTAGAATTTTGATAAATTTTCATTTTTTTTTTAAAAAAAAATCAAGACTAGATTTGTGGGAACAAATCTATTTCAAACTCTGATACTAATTTATACAATATCAAAATGTGAAAATTGAAATTCTAACTAAGAACAAGGAATAAACATAAAGCTAGACATAGATATGAAAATTAATAGACAATAATGATTATAGAAATCAAAATTTTCTATTAAAATCCAACCAAGCACCTACACTATTAAATGACCTCAAGGAATTGTAATTCATCTTTCAATCCACCTTTTCGAACAAGTCTTTACAATAGCTTCAACCAAGCCCTCAATTCTCTAAAGAGAAGACAATTCAATATTCATCTAAAAACTAAGTCTAAAATAAGTGAAGCTCGTCTATTTATAGTCTATGCTAGTTTCTTATAAGAATAGCCCAAAAGTGGTTTTTAGTATAAATTGCAATGTTAGCCCTAGTTTGAAAATTAGGCTTCCCTTCCTTCTTCTGAAGCAATCATCAAAGCATAGAATCCCTTGCTTGGCATCAAAGTATGCTCAAGCACCTATATTCTTATGAATAGCCCCTGTAGGACTTGGAGGTCTCGAGCTTGGCTCCTTATGAATGGACTTGATGCAACTTGATTTGCATCATGACCTCATGATCTCAAATGAAAAGGAAAAAAAGCCATCACCGTTTCCCAAATTCAGCATCATAGAGACATAATTGCAAGTGCCAAAATAAAGTTGAAAAATGTTGCTTCATTAGATATAAGAGTGGCTCGATAAAGATGCAATTGTTTTTTCATATTTAAGAATCACTTTAGGACTTATGTAAATCAAGTGCTTTAGCATAATATATTTTTCTTCAACTATAGTTGTTTGGGATCTGGAAACAAGTCTTTTGCAACTCATGTTTTGAGCTTTAATTGTAGCAAGTAGTGAACAATTTCAATCTTCATTATGGATTTCTATAACTCCTTTTTAGCTTTTATTATGATCATCTACCTACTTGAACACAAGTAGTTTTGAATTCTTTTATATGTATTTGATTTACACATTGATTTACAGAAGATTTGTAGAAGGGTTTTCGACCTTTGACCAAGTTAACTCAAAAAGCGGCTAAATTTCACTAGACTGAAGCGTGTGAACAGAGTTTCCAAGAACTGAAGAACAGATTGACATAGGCGCTAGTACTAGCATTGCCAAAAGGATCAGAAGGTTATGTAGTGTATTCTGATGCTTCAGGTGTTGGGTTAGGGTGTGTTCTAATGCAACACGGTAAGGTAATTGCTTATTATTTGAGGCAGCTAAGGAAGCATGAAAAAAATTACCCCACCACGATCTAGAGTTAGATGCGGTAGTTCATTCCTTGAAACCATGGAGGCACTATCTGTACGGCATCCATGTAGATATTTTCACTGACCATAAAAAGCCTCCAGTACATTTTTCACTTAGAAAGAGTTGAATCTACGACAGCGTCGCTAGCTAGAACTGTTGAAAGACTACGACGTGAACATTTTGTATCATCTAACAGAGGCTAATATTGTAGTAGATGCCCTTAGTTATTGGTCAATGAGAAGTTTAGAGCACTTGAGGCCCGAATAGCGGGAGCTGGCCCGAGAGTTGCACCAATTAGCTTGTTTGGTCGTTCAAATAGTAGACTCGGGAAATAGTGGGGCAGTGATTCAGAATACTGCAGTATCATCCCTGGTTGTAGAAGTAAAAGAGTGGAAGTATGAAGATCCTAACCTAGTTCAGCTTAGAGATAAAGTTCTGGGAGGGGAAGTATTAGCTTTTGAGGTAACTGAAGATGGGGTCTTGAGATGTAAAGGTCTCCTCTGCATTCCAGATGTGGTAGAACTTCGCCAGCAGATCATGGAAGAGATACATTATTCCTGTTATTCTCTTCACCCAGGGTCAACAAAGATGTATCATGACATAAAAGAGATTTACTGGTGGCCGGGAATGAAAAGGGGTGTAGCAGAATTTGTAGCACAATGCTCTAACTGCCAGCAGGTAAAGGCTGAACACCAAAAACCCGGTAGATTGACACAGGAAATAGTAGTGCCTATGTAGAAATGGGAGGCAATCAATATGAATTTTGTGACTGGATTACCCCGTACCATACGCAGATTTGATTCCATTTGGGTGATTGTTGACAGATTGACAAAGTCAGCTCACTTTCTGCTAGTCAGGACCACTTTCTCAACCGAGGACTATGTCGAGTTATACATCAGGGAAATAGCTTGATTACATGGTGTTCTAGTATCTATCATTTCGAACAGAGAAGTACAATTCACAGCCATATTCTGGCAGTCATTTCAGAGAGGCTTGGAACACAGGTTAATCTGAGTACAGTCTTCCACCCTCAAACAGATGGGCAGGCAGAACGTACAATTCAGACGTTCGAGGATATGTTATGGGTGTGCGTTCTAGACTTCGGGGGAAGCAAGAATGAACATTTACCCCTTATTGATTTTGTTTATAATAACAGTTATCATTCGGCAATCCAGATGGCGCCTTATGAGGCCTTATATGGGCGGAAATGCAAGTCCCCAATTGGTTGGTTCGAGGTTGGAGAATCAGGGTTAATTGGACCAGACATAATCCATCAGTTAGAGGAGAAAGTGAAGCTTATCAGAGAGCGCTTGCTGACAACTCAAAGCCGCCAGAAATCTTACACTGATGTATGGCATAGAAACCTAGAATTCAATGTAGACGACTGGGTATTTCTGAAAGTTTCGCCAATGAAGGGCATGATGAGGTTTGGTAAAAAGGGCAAGCTTATCCCGAGGTTTATTAGGCCGTATCGAATCCTCCATAGAATAGGCTAGGTGGTATATGAGCTAGATTTGCCTTCAGAGTTAGAATCTATTCATCCGGTCTTTCATATGTCAATGTTACGGAAGTGCATATGGGATCCATCCCGAGTTGTGCCATTGAGAATGTCCAAATTTACTGAGGAATTGACCTACGAAGAGGTTCTAGTGGCCATATTAGATCGGCAGGTTTGTAGGTTGAGAACCAAACATGTCGCTTCTGTTAAGGTACTATGGAGAAGCAAGAATAGAGAAGAGATGACCTGGAAAGACGAGGACGACATGAGATTCAAATATCCTCATTTGTTCCAGGCTTAGTCCAGACTATGTAGTTAAGGTAAAGTTGTTGACTCAATTGTTATTTTATGATTTATGTTACATATACTGTTTAGTTGATTGCAATCTTGTTGTGAAAGAGTTGTTATAGTGTTATGTGAAATGCATGTATTGGACTTTTTCGCATTTTAGGATTTTCAGATAGTCCATATTAAAGGGGAGACTCTGCTGAAATTTTTCCAAAATAATAGTTAAAAGAGTTAAACTCCTGTAGGTTGTAGTTAACATTCGAGGACGAATGTTCCTAAGGGGGGAGGATGTTACACCCCGTAAGCTCCTAACGTTTAGTCGGCGTATTCATACGTTAGTCAGGAGTTTTAGAGTGCGACACGCATGAGAAAAGGCCAGAGAAAAGGTCGAACGAGCGCGGAATCAAGGTAGCGAGGGAGAAGGCCGAAGCAGGCTGCAACAGGGGCAGCGTGTCATGGACCCCCTCCCTCCACGTAGGGCGCCATGACACGCCCATAAATCGCTGTGTTGGGGGCCGTGAAATGGACCCCCCCGTCCACCACCCAAATGTTATATGTATATTAAGTGGATTCAATTGATTTTATTTCATATTAACATATCCTTGTCCAAGAAAAGAGAGAACCCCCGATTTTCATCTAAATTTCTTCTGATTACCCTGCTAAACGCAGTCCAAACTCAAATTAACTTCAGGTATTGAGTTCTAAGCATGCAGGGAGCATTACCACGGAGTTTTTTTCTTGAAAGTTTCCCGGCCAATCGTAACTCCGCTGAGTAGAAGTTGTCAGAATTGGTCCAAATTGATTCCTATACAGTCACAGGCTTCAGGTAAGCATTTCTCCCTTCTGAACTCTCGAAAAATTATATGTTTTTGGTTGTATTTTGTTAAGTTGAAGTATAGTTAATATTAGTATTATAAGTTATCGTTTCTGTCGAATTTAGTACTAAAACTAGTCTCATTCTCCCAGTAATATGATTACAATTGGAAAGGGCTATTGAATACGAATCGAACTTTCCAGTTAATCAGAAAGCGACGATTGAGGTATGTTAAGGCGAATTCCTTCGGCAAGTTAGTTTCTATAGCATTGTAATACAGTTTGAATCTCAGTAAAAGAGCCAGAAGTATACCTATTTTGATTAGCTATTGCTATTAGTTGAAACTAGTACTTATGATTAGTTTGAGATTGACTTTGCCCTATATAGCCTTCCATAACCAACCCCAGGGTTACTAGCTGTGTCGATGCCCGCCAAGGCTAGATGACGTCTCTCGAAGGAGCGGTATGCCGTCCACGAGGGACGAAGATGGGGTCCAAGGGCCTCATACAGTCCATTCCATGGCTGGACTATTATATGTCATATCGGCACCACACCCCGGTCGAGTCTAGTGCCTAGGGTGTAGATATCAGGAGTCCACTAGACTCAGACACGGCTACAGTTCAAGGGCCGAGCGGGCTCAGTTGCAGACCCATGGGACTGGTAGGACAGTTATAGTTATTAGATGACTCGGTGTGACCTTGTTAGAGGTATATAGATTGAAGTGTACTCGTCAGGGCTTATGGGGGCCCGGGTGGGCTATTTTGTGCTGGTTGTACCTTCTGGCTTATGGAGGCCAAGTAAGGTTCTTGTTTGCATTAGTTACTGATAGATTAGACAGCAGGAAGTTCAGCTACTCAAGTAGTATGTCTATTCTTTTCGTTTAGTTACTTTCAGTTTCCTTTTAGTTCATTTAGTTATTTACAGTTACTGCCTTACATATTTGATACATATTGTACCGACGCCCTTCTTGGGGCGCTACATTACTTGCCTGCAGGTGCGGATAGACGCAGATCAGGACCTTCCTAGTATCCAACCAGGATTAGCAGTGCAGTCGGCTCCTTTCCTTCAAAGCTAACAGTTAAAAGGTTTACTCTTTTGATTGTACAATTTATGGGTAGGTTGGGGCCTTGTCTCGACCATTATATCACTCCTAGAGGCTTGCAGATTGTTTCATATTTCCTGTGGTTTAGTTGTTGTTGGCCGTGTAGGGCCCGTGTATGCTTTATTTTACGTGTTGTCCTTGTGGGGCCTTGTTTAGCTATCAATTAGCGGCCTTGTCGGTCATAACTTAGTTTAGTACTGGATTTACTTTACAGTTATAACTAGACATCATAGTGGTCTTTTCGGCCCGCATAGGATTCCCTGCTATTACCCGTTTCTGGTTAGTTGTTTTCTTTTACATGTGGTTGTACGGCCTTGTCGGTCAGGGGCTGTGTTTACAACCGAGATATAGCCCGTTGTTTTCTTGAATTGGGTTGCAGGCTTACACCAAACGTGCATAGTCCTAGCCAGGTCAGTCAGATTCCAGTGTGGCACTAGGTGTCAGTCATGCCTCCCAAGGTGGGGCGTGACATCACATTATCTCCTTCCTACCCTCACAACCATCCACCTTATCTCATCCTCATAGTTTTGTCTTAGATTTTATATATAAATATTTTTTACTTGCATACCG
>JACEIK010004680.1:56973-87823 GCA_018107945.1 Datura stramonium | reverse complement strand
GTAAACGGAAGAAAATTTAATCAAACCCTTCATTCCCCTCTGTTTCTGTTCGTTTACTGGAAATTATATGAAGGGAAAATGATTTAAAACGAAGTGGGAGCCTTACATACTTGGGGCCTTTAAGTCGCATTTGTCGAATGCAATTTATAAGTCGCATTTGTCGAATGCGATTTATAAGTCGCATTTGTCGAATGCGATTTATAAGTCGCATTTGCCTTGCGACGCTTCGACTTGGCATTTGTCCGGTCTCTCCCCGGGCCCTTTTCTCGCACGTATGACATTCTAAAACTCTTAACCAACATGCGAATATGCCAACTAAGTGTCAAGAACTTACGAGGTGTAACAAATTCAATCTTTCATTTTAAGTATCTGCACTTTATTTCATATTTTAAGACTTTGTAAAATATTTGTATTATATTTTAGGACTTGTTAGAGTAATTTGGTTGGGACCCAAGGGGCTAGGGTGAGTTTCAGCATCATTGTTGCAAGTTGAAGAAAAACTAAAAAACTATAGGGTGTGCATTGCAAGCTCATAGCATAGGAAAAGATACATGTATAATGCTTGAGTGACGCACGCCAACAACACAAGATCGTGGGTGTGTGATGGGCACATGACATGTGACCCAAATCATAAGTGCAATCAGTAAACGTTATAAAAGACTGGATTTTACAAGTTAATTTCATTCTTCACCATTTTGAGACTTTGAGAACTCAATTTGAGAGGTTTGAGAAAAGATTCTCTACAAGTTTGGTGTAAGGGATTTGAATATATCCTTGAGTTCATATCATGAATTTTTCTTGGATTTACCTTTTAAACGTGAAATTTAATTAGTAAAACTGGGGATTTAAGTTATACAACCTAGAATCACTAAAATAATTATTTGAACACCTAAATGGACTCTAAATGCAAGTCCAAAAATATATATTTAAACTGGTAGAGTTATGAGCAAACCAAACTTAACTATGGTCTTAGAGTATGACTATGTGGACCCGCGGTTGATTTTTTAAGTCGACTTTAATTATGATCGAGACTTAAAATTTAGTTCACTAGTTTTGTTTGAAATCACTGAGTATTATTTTGAAGGGGGAAAGGTCTAAATTTACCCCTATACTTTATTATATTTTCCACATATATCCTTCATAATATTAGTTGGCCAAAATTACCCTCGTCGTTATGAAACTTTTTAAATTTATCCTTCAATTAATAGATTCCCCCAAATTGCATTTCGATTACCCAATTCAATTGAATACCCAAATAAATCCATGACTCAATAACCTACGACCCAATTCAAGTTTCTCTGTTCCTATGACTCTCTTCTCCTATTCAACCAATAAAACTACCTACCGATTTCCCCAGAAGGTGGTGTTGTCATATCCTGAGCCTAGACCCTGGGGAGACTTACACTCAATGTCTTAAATTGCCCGAGCAAACAACTAAATGATATAATCCATAACACATGGGGAAGATAGTGAAAGATATTCATTTCATGCGTAGAATTCTTAAAAGAAAAGATGAAGTCTCGTGCAAGCTTTCATAAAATAAAAAAAACAATATTCCATAATATAAGAGTTGCCAAATCATGAATGAATGTACTAGACTCATCTAATCTGTGAAGCCTCTAACATAAGAATAACTGTCTTACCAAGACAAGACCCCTGGCATACCTATAAATAAAACTAGAAAAGCTAAAATAATGAAACGCCTCAAAAGTAATAGGGTCTCACTAATAACATAATAAATATGTCCTAATAGGTTGCTCGTCCGCCTGTCTAAGTACTTGAATCTGCATTATTTAAAATGCAGCGCCCCAGGAAAAAAGGACATAATTACATATGGATTGTATTGTATGTAATATGATAAAATTAAACATGAAGCATAACTAAAGCAGAATGATAGCTCAAGAACCATAGTCATATTTATTAAAAAAACAAATAAGTTTTAAATCAATCATAGGTCAACCTCGACGTTCGTGTTTCACCATTTAACAATTTATTATGGGAGTTTAATAGTATAAGCAACATAAACCACCACATGAGTATATGGAGTGTGATCTCATTCTGATCATCTAAGTCATATCATACCTTGTTGGGTATGATACATACATGTCATGATTTGCTAGAAAAGGATCTATAATATGCCTATTTGGGCAACATGGAGGATATGTCTAATCCAACGGTATGATCCAAATCCTATGTTAGAAAATTATAGTTTCAAACACTTGTCATAAGTTAACTCATGCCTTCTCGGTTAACTATTTTACTCCTTTTAGTTCATGTTAAATTAGCCCACAGGAATAAAATCATAAGTCATGATTCGTCTTAGAAGTTCATAAATCATAGATAGCTTAAAAGTCCATAAATCATAGTGCAATTCATGTGTATTGGATTTGATGACAATCGTACGTAATCAAATATCATAATTCATGGAAAGAAGCAAAATCACGATAACATAAAGTTTGTACTTTGTTAAAGAGGGAATAGCCATAATTTAGGCAATATTCGATGGGATAACCATGGAGAAATCATAGGGTAAGACAATATAAACATTCTAGGAAATTCATGCGTCATAATCATGGTGAGTAATTATAAAAGGCATTCATAATAGTGTAAAGTTCATATTTTGAAAAAATGGCAAAATTATAATTTAGACCAAATTTTACGAATAAGCATAAGATATTTGTAAAATGAGACACAATGGAATTCATAAGGATTCATGAAGTCCTAGTGATTTATCATGTGAAATTATCAATATTTCAATATGAACCATAAATATCCATTTGAATCAATTTTATGGGTATTAAAAAATGGTTGTTGGAAAGAAAAATGATGTCTCACACATAGAAATGGACTTACATATGTTTAATCCCTCCAATTTACCTCAATCATAACCCTAACGTTGGAGAAGAACTTCAAGGAGAACTTGATCTTGGAACTTGAGGTGAGTTCTTGATTTCACTAACCTTAGAAGGAGGATTGATATTAGAATCATATAGAAATTTATGTGTTTATATTAATAACTCACAGAGAAGACTTACCTAGCCTTAAGAGGAGTCAGGAGAGCTTTTGGGGGCTGTTGGGTTGAGCAAGAATGAGAGAAGTGAGAAAAAAACTCAAAAATCTACTTTTAAGGAAATTTGGAAATTTTGACTTATGACCAGTTTTGGCCCATTGGACCACATAATTCACTTGCAGCCGCATATAGGGATCACTAATCGCACCCCTTAAGTGCCCATCCACTTTGTAATGACTTATGATCGTAAGCGACCACATACGGGCAACAAAATTCATCTGTGATTCATATATGATCGACCATAATAGCTTGACAGTGATTCAGTAAAATGCTAATATCGTTTTACTCTAAACTCGATATATGGATGGTTGAATGCATTAAAAACTAGACTCGTAGAGATTTAATTTAGTGGGTAAAACACCCAAAAATACTTCATAGTTTGGGAGATATGATTGTTTGAAGTTGGATTTTGCTTAAAAACTCTACATACTCTTCACATTTCTCTTCGTACATGCCTACCCTTTCACTTAAGGCCAAGATATGGACCGTAATTCTCATGTACAGTCCATATGTGGCTTCCACATGGTAGGAAGTAGATTCTCCATCTCCTAGACCATATACAATGCTAGTCGCTAAGTACGACCCGTATATTTAATTCTAGGATCATACCTCATATCCGTTTTTGGTGAAAGTCTCAAAAATTAATCTTCTTAATTTCTAATCAACTCCAAACTTCCTTAATACTTTATTAGGCATACCAAGGTCCCCAAACATATCAAACTATGTGTTGTACCATTCAATTCTTAGAATGAAGGTACAAGATGTTACAATATCTCCCTCTTGGGATCATTCGTCCTCAAATACAAGTTTGGAGCATAAATGAATCTAACGCTGGGATTTTCTAAAAAATTAGATAGAGTTTCCTTTGTAAATGGAGCTATCACAAATTCTCAATCCTTTGCTATCTAATCAGAAACATCATCATAAGCCTCACTGGACATTACATAATGTATAATGTGAAGGAATACGTAAGAAACATATACATGACTTCTCTTGGCCTTTCTTAAAGCATGGAGAAAAAATTATTCCAACACTTGTCTTTATCTTCGATCATCATTATAGGCATTTTCCTTATAAGAGAATTTGGTAACATTTCTAAAAATGGAGCTAGAGGCACCAGTTGTAAGAGACATTTAGACTTAGAATAAACATGACATAAGAGTGAGTTATTATACCTAGAGAGCAAAGCATAAGTCATGATTTCCTACGACATATCATAACATAAGGAATGAGTTTCATAGATGATAGAGTATTAAACATAGGACGTGAATTAATCGAATCATCGAATAAGATTAGGATTAATTTAAGAATTTTATTCTTATTCAAGGAACAAATATGGGTACTTTATTTTCATGTCATCTTTGGCCTCCCATTGTAATACCCCAAAAGTTTCTAAGACTAAATTCGAGATTTGAAGTATATTTCAGCAGAAAATCTGGAAGTTTTCTCTCAGTACGACTCATCGTACGAGTCATAAGGTGGTTGTATGGGTCATAGGATAACCCGTGATGGAGATCCAGAAGTTCACCCTCTGGTGTGTGTGTACGACTCATGGTTAGGAGTCATAGCAGGACATTTGATTTTTTTAGGTGCTGGTTATACGAGTGGTTGTACGATTCATAGTAGGGAGTTACGGTTCGTGATAGGCGATCGTGGAAATCTTCAAAGGGTGGGAGAAATTAGACTAGCTAACCACGAGTCATGGAAAGATTGTACGACTCGTGGTACGAGTCATAACAACTGGAAGTGCAGTTTTTCTTGCAAATTTATTAAGGGTATTTTCGTAAATCCTAAGCTCCTAAATTTTAAACTACGTCATTTTAAGCCCTAAGTGAGTATTTTAAGAGGGTTTATCCCATGTCAATTCATTAGTCTTTCCATGCATGCAAAACTTTGAATTCTCTTGGAAGATCAATTCAGAAATTCTCTTAATTCTTCCCCAATTCTCTTGGGTTTCCAAAGACAAGTTGAGAATCCGTTTACCCAAGTATGTAGGACTATGAATGAGAGTTTTCTTTCACTCTTATGCCCAAATTTCTTCTCAAGTTCTAATTCAAGTATATGATCTTATAGGATTTTAACCCAAGTTTATGAAATTCTCTATGATATGTATATGGGTCAATTCTCCTCATGTTCCAAAGCATGTTTTAAGATTTATGGGTAGATTTTATACACAATTTGATTATAAATTTATTATTTCAAGTTATTAGAAATTATGCCATATTATGCAAGTTTTATGAAAAGTCAAGTTTATGATTCATGATTTCAAGTATGATGAGATATCTAACTGAATGAATGTTTATAAATTATGCATGTATGAATCCATGATTTTTACTTATAAAAGTCTATTTCAAGTATACATGATTTTAAGATTTGGACAAACCCACACAAGTTAAGTATATTTTCATGATTTAGCCAAGGCTAATAAGATCAGCTTATCATATGTTTTGGAGTCAAGATTCCCACTACAACTTAAGATATGTTTTAGATTCAAGACTCCCCATGTTCAGATTTCAGACTATGCATGTGATTATTATTTCAGCTTCATTGAAAAATGATGGGAGCACTATGCATATTTTTGGGAGTAATGTCTAGCACCGAGTAGGCTTGGGGTTCCAAGGTTCCCCGGTCTCAAAACTACGCGCCAACATAGGTTTATATATTTACATTGGGATCTGAGATTTTTCCCCACCGATAAAAGGCCTTTAGCTTGATATCGATATCATGGTAGTGTCCTTAGCCCTAGCAAGATTTTGGACGGCTCTGATCACTTGAGTGTGATAGTTGGGGCATCACATAAGCTCTACCGTGATGGTGTCGGTTATGACGAGTCTCCCATTATTCCTCATGATTTTAGTTATTTATGTTCATGACTTGTGATATTATATTTTATAGTAGGTTTGACCCAATGATTAGTTTAGGAGCTTTTACTTATGATTTCAACTATGACAAGTCATATGATTTTATTTTTTAGCTTTGGGTCATTCTATTCAGATATGATATTCAGCTTATGAATATACATGTTTCAAATTCAGATTTCAGCATGCAGTCCTTACTCTCATGATATACTGATTTATATTTATGTGCATGATTTCAGTTAATATTTACTCTGCATGTTTTACTTACCTTGCATACTCAATACATTTCAATGATTGACTGCATACTCTATGATGTATCATTTCATGATACAGGTCCGAGCGGTCAGACTCAGTTCTGCTGTTAGTTCAGCTTCCATATAGTTCAGCTCAGCTCCCATTATTGGTGAATCCTCATCTTCCGAGGATATTCAGTTTGGCATTTGATTATGTTATCTCAGTTTTAGACTTTAGCGAGCTAGTTTGGGGTGTTGTCCCATCAACTCATCAGACAGTTTAGAGGCTTACAAACATTATGTAGATTTTTAGCTTTGTCGAGTGTTGACTCAATTTATGATTATTATGTTATTCATACTTTCGCTTATTCATGTTTCAGTTATCAGATCCACTTTAATATATGCTCTTTAATTTCTATATTCATGTCATGGATCGACTTGGAGCTATTCGTGGTTCTAGGTCCCGTGTCTCGATCTAGGGTCCCAGCTCAGGTTGTGACACTCATATAGACTCTTCAATATTCTTATTCCTCCATTGTACTTTCACGGAGTCTACCTCTTTGGTTCTCAACTCATGAACTTGGAGATCAAGGATTTCCATAGGAATTTCCTCATAAGTCAAACTGTCTTTTACACTGACACTCTCGATAGGGAGAACGAGGGATGAACCTCCCATATACTTCTTCAACACGGGCATATGTAATATTAGATGTACTGAAGCCAACTCTATAGGAAACTCCAACTCATCTCAAAATTTGATAAGGACTAATATATCAGGGACTAAGCTTCCATTTCTTCCAAATCGGATAACGCCCTTTATAGGCGATAATTTTAAGAACATCCGACCACCAAGATCAAACTCCAAGTCCCTTTGTTGGACACTGAAATAAGACTTTTGGCGTGTCTAAGTTGTCCTTATTAGCTCTTAGATTAGTTTAACCTTTTTCATGGCTTAGTGGACCAAGTTTGGACCTAATAAGTCTGCTTCATCAACCTCAAACCATCCAATCATAAATCTACACCGTCACTTATATAAGGCTAGAATGGTGCTATTTTTATGCTGGGATGGTAGCTATTATTATAAGCAAACTCTATGGGAGGCAAATGATTATTCCATTTACCTTTGAAATCTAGCACATAAGCTCTCAACATGTCTTCAAGTGTTTGAATTATGCGTTCCGCTTGGCCATCTATCTAGGAATGGAAACAAATACTATGGTTTACGTTCATATCTAAACCCTTTTTGAAAGGACTTTCAAATATGAGCGACGAACTAAGCACCCTCATAGAAAATAATGGACAATGGGGTCTTATGCAACCTGATAATTTCTTGAATATACAACTTGACATAGTCTTCTATGGAGTCAGTAATTCTAATAGGTAAGAAGTGAGCTGTCTTTGTAAGTTGATCCACAACTACCCAAGTCGAGTCATGCTTTCTAAATGAATATGGTAAACCTGTTGTAAAGTTCATACTGATCATTTTCCATTTCCAAATGGGAAGCCCTATACTTTGTGCAAAACTACCTGGCCTTCGATGCTCTACCTTAACCTGTTGATAATTAGGACACTTTTCCACGAAATTCACTACGTTCTTCTTATGTTGTTCCACCAATAAAATCCCTCAAGTCATGATACATCTTTGTGGAACCTGGATGAATGAAATACCTCGAACTGTGCACCTCAACTATAATCTTTTCTCAAGATCCATTCACAACTAGAATAAATAATCTGCCTTGGTACCTCAGTGTACCATCTCTCCCTTTTTCAAAAATGATAGTCTTATGTTTGTGGACTCTTTCCTTCATCTAGAGAAAGATGGCGTCATTGTCTTGTTTTTCCTTAACTTAAGTTACTAGGGACGATTTAGCGCTATTCTGAATAACCATACCACCATCATCAGAGGCAGAGTCTGATTCCTAAGCTTACCAATCTGTGAATGTCTCTCGTCATTTCCTTCTTATCTTCTTCACATAGAGCCAAACTTCCCATGGATAGTCAGTTAAGTCCATCGGTGACTACATTCCCCTTTCTCGAGGGGTAGAGAATATCCACATCATAATCTTTGAGTAATTTAAGCCACCTTCTCTATATATGATTCAACTCTTTCTACTTAAATACATACTATAAACTTTTGTGATCAGTGAAGATATCAACATGAACACTGATCTTGGGCGCATTTGTATGCTTGTTTTTTGTATTATACCCTTTTAAACCTTGTTTTGAGAAGTATGTTCACTTATAATTGCATATTTTATATTGAAAACTCTTGATAATGAGCTAACAAATGTGATTAGATGTTTTTATAGAAAAATATAATGGAAATCAACCCAAAGTGAGCTAACAAGGAAGGTTTAGAGCATTAGAGAAACTTTAATTGAGTTTTTGAGAAAAATCAAGTTGGTGTTATGCCTGGCACGCTGCCCCAGAGCCAAAACATCAAAAGAAGTTCAACCGGATCTGGTTGGCGCACGACGCCATAAGCTACCACAAAACTAATTCTTTTAATCTTGTGTAATTTGGACCCACGTAGGATAGGAGGGCATTTCCCATCACTATATATATTGTAATGCCCCACCTTGGGAGGCGTAACTGGAACCTAAAGCCACACTGGACTCTGAGCTGATCTGGCTGGACACATACACTTCTAGTGCATGCCAGCAGCACATATCAAGGAAAAAAAGCTATATCTCGGCTCAAACCATAGCCTCAGGTCGATAAGGCCACAATACAAACCTGCACAAAAATAGCTAACCCAACAGTTGAAATAATAATATCATCCTATGCTGGCTAACAAGAACAAAAGGTAGCAGTCACACAATACGTATATATAAGTCAACAAGGCTGCTAACAGATAACACAACTAGGCCCCACGCGGTCACTAGTGCATGTCTAACCCAAAACTGTCGTTTGCAAGCCTCTAAGAATAAAATATTGGTCGGGACAGGGCCCCGGCCTACCCAAAAGTGTGCATCAAAAGACATGCAAACCTCTAATATATGGCAACTCCAAAAGAAAGGAATCGACCAACCTGTTGGATGTGCGCAACTACTAAGGAGATCTCGAAACCTTTAGGCAAGAATGCAATGCCCCACGCGTGAGCGTCAGTACAATATGTACAGAATATGTAAGGCAAAAAAATGATAACTAAATGAAAGCTATCAGTGAAAAGGGGCAGAAGTTAATCTGTATGATTTCACAACCATAGATTTCATCTAGTAGACAAATATACAAACAAGAACTTAAGCTATATGATTGTACATTCATAAATTGTATCTAGTGAGCAAATATACAAACAAGAACCTAAGCTGACCCCCATAAGCCTGGAAGGTACAAACAACATAGAAATAACCTACCTTGGCCCCCATAATCCTGGTAAGTGCAATAAATCTATATACTCCTCCTATATGTATCACTTTAGACTCGTAGACAACCTGTAACTAAGGTATAATCGATCTCTAGGCTCCTGCAACTGTGTCTGAGCCATTTGGGCTCCTGTAACTACACTCTGAGCACGAGGCTCTACTGAGGGTTAATGATGCCAACTCAGGCATAAGGGAAGCTGGTAAGGGAACTAGACTTCAAATGGCTCTGCAGGCCTCAGTATAGTCGCTCATGACTTTGTATTGCTCTGTGAGCATAATATAGCCCCATAGGCACGCTATGATTATATCTTGCTTCTTGAGCAGGCTGTATAGCATCTGACATGCCCAACTTATATACTACATATCACTCAGTAGGCGTACCTAGCCTCTTAGGCCCAACATAATGATGACTTGGTAATTTAGCAACTCATTAGGCTCTAAAACATGAGTTTTTTCTTAGTTCTTGAGTTGATTCTATGGATTTTATGCCCTTTTTGATTTTGTTGTTTGCAGATTACTAAATGTGAAGAAAAGAGACAAAATGGAGAAAAAAGAAGGGAGTGAGAGTAAATCGGCGAATCACAGATGAAAACCGGCGGTTCGCGAATGACCAGCGATGATTCACCGGTCCAGTCGCCGAAGGACACCCAAAGTTCTGGAAAATAGCTTGAAGATCCGTCGGTTCACGGATTGTCATCTGCGAAACACCGGGTGAACCGCTGATGTTCACTAGAAGTGAGTAAAGGCCCAAAAAAGATACCCGATTATTCACGGATTGGAACCGGCGAACCGCCGGTGCCTCTGCCGATTCCAGAATGGTGCTCAGGGGTATAATTGTCCAACACGAGAAAAGAGATAAAAAGTGCCATACTTTTTAGGGTATAAATAGAATAAAAAGTACTTTGTACTGGGAAGGAGGCAGAAAAAGAGATAGAAATAGAGATATTGAGAGAGAGGAAAAGCATATATCACATCATTGTTTCCCTTTTTAGCGGGAGAACATTCTCTTAATTGAAGTTGGGAGATTTTGATTGGTAAATTTGGAAAAAGTACTATACTCTATTTCTTCTTTGTACTAGTAAGTTTCAACTATTGTTGAAGACTATCTTGTGAAGTTGATTTTTCTACTCTTGCCATTAAATTCAATGAAGCTATTGATGAATGTGTTTCTGAATTTCTTAATCATGAGTAGCTAAATCATTAACTAGAGGTGTGTGATGATGAATACTTAATTAGATTGGGTATTGCTAGAGTCATCTTTATATTGTTCAAATAAGTGTAAATCTATTAGATTCTCTTCAATCTATAAATGAAGGTCCATTGATTATGATATGGGTCTATTTATTCTTGCTTGATTGTTGCTTGTAAAAGAATAATTAAGTATCAGAAGAGAACTTATAGTGGGTATGGATAAGAGATTGTGAAATTGGGCAGAAATAGCTGAAATTGTATTATCATTTCTTATTAGTAGCTAATAGCTAGAAATTAGTGCAGTTGCTAATCAAAATCAAATCAGATTGAGCTAAATCGTAACTAGAGGTTTGACAAAACTCTAGTAAGAGGGAATTAGAAGGCTGAAAAGTTGTAATTACCCACTTCCCAAGGTTATTTACACTTGTTGAACTCATAAGATGACCTGGCATGTCCCGATCTAGTCAATATTTCATCTACACCGCACCTCTAGTCTTTCACACTCTTGTTGACAACTTAGCTGATCTTTCTGTTTTATTTCACTCATTCACCCAATATAATTCACTGCAAATTTTAACCCCCCATTTTATTTGTTTTTATATTAAATCTACGTGGTGCAAGCTAAAGTCAATTTCTCAACCGACACTTGTAACTATCATTCCTTATTCCTCGTGGGATTCGACCCGACACTCGTTAGGTTAATTGTTTTGATACTTCAGCCGTGTATATTCTTTTCATGAAGGATATATTTTAGACGTTATCGAAAATGGCGCCGTTGTCGGGGACTAGCACTTGATATTCTTGTCTTGATTGTTAAGTTGAAATAGTTTTGCATCGTAGCTACTTGACATGAATTTGATGTGTTGTTAGGATCTCATAACCACATGAGTCATCACTCCCAAGCAAGGTATAGCTCAGTAGAAGGTAACATGGAACACGATGAAGACAATCCGATAATAACGGGAGTTGTGGGAGCCATTCGCCTACCACCGGCGGTGGGAAATGCAGTATTTCATGTCACAAGCACCATGCTGCACTTTTTGCAAATGAAGGGGATCTTTGGCAGAAAACCAAGCGAAGACGCGAATCAAAATTTGAGAAACTTCTTGGAAATATGCCAGCCCTTCAACATAACAAATATCAATCAAGTGTCAATCAAGTTGAGACTCTTTTCTTTTTCACCGACGGGGGAGGCAACAATGTGGCTAGAGGAACTCCCTCTGGGATGTATTACTTCATGGAAGGAGTTAACCGAGGCCTTCTTGGACCTCATTTTCCCTCCATCAAATATGCTTCAACCGATGGATGATATTACAAATTTCAGGCAAGAACCAGGAGAGCCTTTGCAAGAGGCATGGTTAAGGTTTAAAAGAAGGTTGCTCTTTGCAAAAATCATGGATTGCTGGATGGAGTGCTTCTCCAAAGCTTCTACAGGGCCCTTGATTCAATCAACAAGTTCGTGGCCAATAACCTACCTGGTGGTTCTATTATGGATCAAACATATGGGTTGACCAAAGACCTCCTAGACAGAATGACAAAGACCAATAGGTCTTGTCACACGAGAGAAACAAATGTGTCCACTCATAAAATCAGCTCAAGTGCATTGGCTGCTGAGTTGCGAAAAAGGGATGAAGAGCGGGATGAAAATCTTGCCAAGATGATGACACAACTAGAATTGATAACAAAACACGTGATGGAAGCAGGGCCCAAGGTGGTGAATGTTGTGGGAATGCAAGGTCCCTTACAAATGAGGGAGAGTCATCACCGTGAAGATATGAAGAAGAATGTAAATACATGGGCAACCAGATGGGAGGTCCTCGACCTGGAATTCAAGGAGCAAACCAAGGCCTATGGCGCCCAAAGGATGACAACAAAGGTTGGAGAAATCGTGAGCCACAAGGATGGCCCGAAAGGAATGAAAGGTGGCGTAATATAAAGCCAAACCAAGAGGGTGATTGCTATCATCGGAGTTCGAACCCATATGTTCCCCCTCTAAAGATTGGGAATCCCCAAAATCAGCCGGGCGTGAGTGATGCGGGTAACTCAAAAATTGAAGAAATGTTATCGAGAGTTCAGAAGAAGGTTGAGTCGACCGAGAGTAGGGTGAAAGAATTAAGAGGGGAGGTGTCTAACCTTGCCCGAATAGTGAGTTAACATTCCGCCTCCATCAAGCATTCTGAGGCCCAAATGAATCACTTGTCGGCTCAAATGAAACCCCGGATGAAGGAAACACTACCTAGTGATACAATGCCTAATTCAAAGAAAGATGGTCAATGCATAGCTATTGTCACAAGGAGTGGCAAGGTGATTGGAGATGCCCCGGTGAAGCCTAATGCGGTTGATAACCCGAAATCAGATGAAGAAGATAAAGTCAACAAAACGCCAATGACTCCAAGGAATGAAGAAAAGATTGATGAGGAAGGAAAGGAAAAGGATGATGAAATCCTCTTACATGCTGAAGAAGATGAGGCGGGAATGAAGGACCCAATTGATCACAAGGTTGCATCAAGAATCTCACCTCCTTATCCATAATGGTTGGCCAAGAAAAAGGACGGTCAATTGAAAAAGTTTGTTGACATATTTAGCAAGTTTTCCATAAATATACCATTAGTGGATGCCCTACTCCAAATTCCCGGTTATGCAAAGTTTATGAAAGAATTGTTGAAGAAGAAAAAGGTGGTTGATGCAGGTAATGGATAGAAAACGCACCATTGTAGTGCGGTGATGATGAGTAATCTTGCCCCCAAACGGGAGGACCCAGGAGCTTTCACAATCCTATGTACAATTGGGATGTGTGTGTTTAAAAAAGCTCTATATGATCTTGGCACCAGCATAAATTTGATGCCCATGGTCATTTTCAAGAAATTAGGACTCGAAAGCACAAAGCCAACATCGATGAGGCTGCTCATGGATGATAGATCAATAAAAAGACTGGTGGGGGTGTTAGAAGATGTGTTGGTAAGAGTGGACAAGTTTATTCTACTGGCTGATTTTGTTATTTTGGATTGTGAAATGGATGTAGAGGTTCCCATTATTTTGGGAAGACCACTGTTAGCTATGAGGAGAGCTATGGTGGATGTGGAGCTTGGAGAGCTATAATTTCGAGTTGGAAGTGAGGAATTCACCTTCAAGGTGTGTCCATTGTTGCGCCCCAACGCACACGGTCATACAAGTAATACAGTGGCTCTTTTTAAGAGTCGGATGTCGAACCCACAGGGACTGGACCGATTCAGTGAATTATCAAGTTCACGTGTAAGATTAACCTTCACAAGTATTGATTATAGAAGTTTTCGAGAAATTATAATTAAGTCTAGGGGGTGATCACAAAATACTTGAGAAACAATATAAGAAACAACTAGAGTTAAGGCCTCATAATTATGCAATGCTACAATTCTCAATGGTTCGAGTATGAAAAATTTAGTTGTTGTCTCACGTAATTAAAAATGCTGTGTTCATGGTCTTTCGAGCCTCTAAACACGACAAACTAGTCTCACACCTACATCGTTGAGCGGGGATGTGACATCCTAATTCGTCAGCAAATTAATTACATGGATGTGGTTTACGGAGTTTGCACCCTTGATTATGGACTTTCGTACTTCTAATCATTTAACCAAACTTAGCTTCACAACTACTTCTACGAGTGGTGATATGATAATTCTAAGTTGGTGTCTAGCTTATCCCATTTTAGTAACCAAGCAAGGAAAATTAGGTATAATTTCTATCCTAATTGCGAATCCTATCATAAAGGTAAGAACTTGCTCCCTACATTCTCATGTTCTAGCCTAGGGTTACTCTTACGAGCTTTTACCCAAGCTTAACGCATTTGTTTTAATGGTGATCAAGCATAAAAACAACAATAATGAAGAATGGAGGACAAAACAACAACTAAAACTCAAACCAATGACGAATTCATGAATTTACAATCATCTTACATAGCCTCAACCCTAGAGAAAGGGTTTTAGCTACTCATGTTCGTAAGAATACTCAAGAACATGTTTAACGTAGAGTACTTACAAGAATAATTAAAAGAGAATAAAAAATAAGGAACCCTAGGTAGAGTTCTTCCGTTCTCCCTTCGCTCCTTTTCGGTTTTCCAAAAATATTTCGTGACAAATGATTTTTGGAGCTCCGATTTTAATTTATAGTAAGTTGAAAAATTAGAATTTTGGCCGTCCATGTACTGCCTCCGTGGTACAGAGCTGGACGCCCCAATTTGCCTCCGTTCCATGGAGCAAAGACAGATGCCCACTGGATTGTATCTTCTCGGTAGGCCTTGTGCGAGGCACCTGCGCGTCGCCCGGCGTGGCACGCTACTGGTCGTGCCATGCACTTGTCATGGCACATTGCCTATCGCGTAGGGCATATCTTGGCAGCCTCCTCGTGTGCGCAGCCTGGGCGCGGGACACACACAACATGGCACGTTGCCTAGCGCGGTCATCCTTCCCTTTGACATGCCATGTTGCCTTCAAGTGCTATTCTTGCCATGCCTCTCCCTTGTGCCTTGAACATTATTTTTAGCCTCATCCTTGGCATAATATACCTACAAAATAAAGGCTAATCACATTGGTCAATTTATGCACATAAATATTAAAAATCACATGAGAATATACTTAATTAAATTGACAAACATGACTTAATTAAGTTATAAAATAGCACTTGGGCACGTAATTATGCGCAAGATCACTACCCACACTTAAAGCCTTGTTCGTCCTCGAAAAACTCCATTCCATCTCATGCACATGAAGACTCACAAATAGCTAATTGAAGCAAGACAATTCAAGCTAAGGCCACACTGATTATTTTAGATGGCAAGTTAAAAATAGAACGTGCAAGATTTAATCATTAAAATAAAATAGAACTAAGTAAAGACTTCCTAACCTCAAGAATCGACTCTCAATCTCAACAACCTCATGCAAATCAACTGATCAAGAAATCCGACATGAATCTTATCCTTCATCAAACATGTGCAGTCACAACAAGAGAGTTACCTATTTCTCACTCACGATTCTTCAAATTTGGAACATTTATGGGTCTATGCATATGAAATAAGCTCACTCTCACAAAGAATTCACTTATCATGTGTATTGACCCATAAGCTTGCCCTTAGTATTTTACTCCACTAATTTATGAATGTTCGAAAGTAAGATCAAGTAGGACCTAATGGGTTGTAATGTAAGCTAAGGGCGGGTAGGTACTATTATGGCCAGTAATAGTGACTATCTTCCCTAAGCGCTTTTAATACACCACACTTTCCTTAGGATTTTCCATCCCCCTACTTCACCTTTATACTTTTCTACTCCCATTTTTCTCTTTTGTTTCCCCATCTCATTAGGCACACTTAAGCTGTTAGTATAGAGTACTTGAGCAATTTTCTTAAATTTTCTTTTTTTTTGCTCTTTTCTTCTTTTACTCCCTACTAACTCTTATTCAGTTTTAAACAAGTGCCCCTCTAGTCTTCTCTTCAACTCCCACAACTACTATTTTCCTTGTTATTCCACTTCTCACTCCTCAAATTTTTTGCAATTTCACATAAGCGCTTAGGAGTTTTTTGGATCACATTCAAGACTAATAAAAAGAAAGGATTAATCTCATTTTGTGGTTAGCAAAGAATAGACTAAAGAATTAATGGAGCTAACTAGGATCAGTCATTCAAGGTAGGTAAATCAAGGGATAAACTTAGGCTCATTCAAAGAAATGCCTAAATCATCTCCTACAATCTACATCCCTCATTTCGCTTTGTATACACACTAGGAAAGTTCTAGACACTACACAATTGCATGGAATATTCAAAAACCTTACACTCATAGCACATGCTCAATTAAAGACAAATTCAACAGACTCTTAACTCAGCTAATCACAAGAATGCAAAATTCAGCTTTAAGCACATCGAGTCACATTCAAGAGCCAGGTTTCTCAAACAAAGTTATACATTTGCTAACATGCTTCAACATTTACAACACTTGCATCTTACAATCATCTATAACACATAACAAGAACATCTGGCCATCAATCAGCTACGAGTTCAAAAAATAAAAACCTATTGACTAATTTTTCCTCAAGATGGTCGTTATCCATCCATCATCAGGAAAAGTCCCTAACTATGACTAAAATAGCTATGTACAGACAAAGAAAATTTTTATTCATCGGTTCAAAGTGCCCCCTGCCGAAAAAAAAACCGAAAAGAAAAACCAATAGGTGGGTGAATCATGCTCAACTCATTTTTTCATCCAACAATACCTTACAAAGCACTAATTCCACCCAAAATCATTAGATACAAAAATTTGAAATTTCCGTCACCCCACACTTAAAATATGCTATGTCCCAAGGCATCAAATTAAAATACAAAAAGTGTGAGAAATACTCCCTAAGGCCTCTAGGCCTAGCTAGCATCATGTTTTTCTTCATTTTTATACAAGTGGGTTATCGACCCCACATTTTTCCTCTTTCATGCTTCTTAGCTTCCTCTTCCAAGGATGCTCAGACTTCCCCTCAATCTGTGCTTAATTCACCACCAAAAACAATAACAAGGTGAAAATAAACAAAATCAACACAAAGGAAAAATAAAATTGTACCTGTGGTACCCTTGGGTTGCCTCCCAAGGAGTGCCTGATTTTACGTTGCAGCACGACGTGGACTATCCTTCTCAGG
Source organism: Datura stramonium (assembly GCA_018107945.1). Classification (NCBI taxonomy): domain Eukaryota; kingdom Viridiplantae; phylum Streptophyta; class Magnoliopsida; order Solanales; family Solanaceae; genus Datura; species Datura stramonium. The sequence goes on along the minus strand of JACEIK010004680.1, from coordinate 70,458 downwards.
ACATCCTCACACTAGTGTTCCCTTCCGAGAACAACCTTCTTCTCTTTTTATTTTCAAGGGAACAACCTCCACTCTGTCCCTCTCTTCTTCCAACTCCTTCTCTAACTGAAGCCCGCCATCAGTTGGGGCTGAAAAGTGATCATCTCCTGCGGCTGTGGACCTATGGAATCTTCCACCCCACACTTAGCCTCTGACAACACACTAACCTTACAAAGTTCTCTGTAGTGTGTGGGTGGGTTGATCTCTTGGTAGACCCGTAAGAGTTCTTATTCATCATCGACCCTCATTTTCAGGGTTCCTGCTCTTATATTAATGATTGCTCCTCCAGTGGCCAAGAATGGCCATCCCAAGATCAGGGGTACCTTGTCATCAACTTTAAAATCAAGTATGATGAAATCAGCGGGAATAATGAACTTACCCACTTTGATGAGAAGGTCCTCGATTATTCCATCTGGTGCCACTTGAGACTTGTTTACCAGCTGCAACATCATTTTTGTTGATCTCGGCTGACCCAACCCCAAGGTGTTAAACAAAGAAAGGGGAATTAGATTAACTGCTGTCCCTAAATCACATAGAGCTCTTATCACCTCAGCTTTACCAATTTATTTGGGGAGGATAAAACTCCCTCAGTCAGTGCCACTGTCTGAACATCCACCAATCTGACTTTGTTGGCCACCACATCTTTCAAGTACTTAGCGTACTTGGGCATTCCCTACAAAACATCAAGCAAAGACAAATTTATATGAAGTTCTGTGAATATATCAAAGAATTTTTTTAAGCATTCCTCCTCCTTGCTCTTTTTGAGTCTCTTCAGGAATGGTGGTGGTGGTCTCTGTGCTAGCTGCAATGATGATTGTGCATTTTGTTGCACAGCACTCTGATTATCACCCTTGTTAATCGGTAGCCCCTTTCTAACCAGCTCCGGCTGCACCTCATTTCTCTTCTCTTTCGATGGTGCATCAGCTAATTGCCTGCCACTCCTCAAACTGATGGCGTTGACTTATCGAGGGTTTGTATCTATGTCACTAGGTAACCCTTACTGAGGTCTGGTGTGCTGAGAAGCTGCTATTTGACCTATCTACTTCTCTAGATTGCGGGTGGCCAACTGCTGATTTTTCAAATCTGATGCCATCCTCGCCTGATTCTCTGCTAATTGGGTTTGTGTTGCCATAATCTTTTTTGCGAAATCTCCTCAATGTTGCTGCTCGAATGGACACCATTATGCCTATTCTGCTGCTGATACTGCTACTGCTGAGGTTGTTGGTAGCTTTGACTTTGATTTCCACCCCAAGAAAAATTCGGGTGGCTCTACCAATTCTTGTTGTAATTGTTCCCAAAATTCTAATTGTTTCACTAAACATTCCCAACAAAATTGACCGATTCAGAATTTGCCCCATAAGATTCTGCATTGTTCCCATTATTACCACAGATTTCACACCAACTACGAGCCTACTGAACTGCATTCACCTGTCCCTGCTGTTGGTTCATACTCAGTTTGTTGAACTGAGTCATCATCTGATGTTGAAATGATGCTAGCTATGCCGCCAAGGCATTTACAACATCCACCTCTATCAGCCCTGTTGTTCTCTTTCTTGCCCCTCTCGATGAATCATTGTGCCACTCTGGATTCCCCTAAGCAATCCTGTTCAACAGAGTGTACAACTCATCATAAGTCTTCTCCAATGCTTGCCCACCCGATGCAGAGTCTAGTAAAATTTTGGTGTGTGGGTCTAGAATTTCCACAAAGGTATGGGCTAGCACTTCATTAGACTGCTGGTGATGGGGGCAGTCTCTCAATAGTGACTTGAATTTCTCCCAAGCCAAATACAAGTTCTCCTACGACCTCTGCTTGAATCTTAATATTTCACTCCTGAGATTGGCAGTCTTGCCTGAAGGAAAGAATTTGATGAGGAACTTCTTTGCTAAGTCATCCTAAGAAGTAATGGAATTAGGTGGCTCAGCCTTCAACCACCTCTTTGCCTCTCCCAATAATAAAAATGGGAAGAGTGTGAGTTGGATACAATCAATTGACACTCCGGTGGGGACGAAGGTATCACTGATCTCCAAGAAGCTCTGTAAGTGCTGCCGTGGGTTCTCATGAGTCATCCCAGTGAACTGGCCAGAATGTAACAGCTGCACCATATTCTATTTCAATTCAAAGTTCCCTCCAGGCTCCGGTTTGTGGATACTAGAGGTCACATTTGTCGCTAGTGGGATTGCCACTTCACGAACTGGTCGAACTGCCATTTGGTCAGGTAACAACTCTGCTTGACCTGCTGGTGGATGTTGTTGCAACTACTCTTGTAATGTTCTCAACTTTCTCTCTAAGGCTTCCCTTCGGAGCAAATGCAATTGTCGTTCAGGTTCCAACAATGGTTCCATCAGCTCTCTATTCCTTGCTAGCTCTACAAGGAAAACCTGTCACCTGCAATATAGCATACTAAGACCAAGTTTCTCAACACTTAAGGAAATTAAAAATCACACACAAAAACAGAAAAATTCACTAAACTTCACGAGTCCCCGACAACGGCGCCAAACACTTGTTGCGCCCCAACGCACGCGCAAGCGCACGTGGTCGTACAAGTAATACAATGACTCTTTTTAAGAGATGAATGTTGAACCCACAAGGACTGGACCAATTCAGTGAATTATCAAGTTCACATGTAAGATTAACCTTCACAAGTGTTGATTATAGAAGTTTTAGGGAAATTATAATTAAGTCTGGGGGTGATCACAAAATACTTGAGAAACAATATAAGAAGAAGTTAGAGTTAAGGCCTTATAATCATGCAATGCTACAATTCTCAATGGTTCGAGTATGAAAACTTCAGTTGTTGTCTCGCACAAATAAAATGCTATGTTCATGGTCTTTCGAGCCTCTAAACATGACAAACCAGTCTCACACCTACATCGTTGAGCGGGGATGTGACGTCCTAATTCGTGAGCAAATTAATTACATGGATGTGGTTTACGGAGTTTGCACCCTTGATTATGGACTTTCGTACCTCTAATCATTTAAACAAACTTAGCTTCACAACTACTTCTACGAGTGGTGATGTAATAATTCTAAGTTGGTGTCTAGCTTATCCCGTTTTAGTAACCAAGCAAGGCAAATTAGGTATAATTTCTATCCTAATTGCGAATCCTATCATAAAGGTAAGGACTTGCTCCCTACATTCTCATGTTCTAGCCTAGGTTTACTCTTTCGAGCTTTTACCCAAGCTTAACGCATTTGTTTTCATGGTGATCAAGCATAAAAACAACAATAATGAAGAATGGAGGACAAACAACAACTAAAACTCAAACCAATGACGAATTCATGAATTTACAATCATCTTACATAGCCTCAACCCTAGAGAAAGGGTTTTAGCTACTCATGTTCATACAAATACTCAAGAACATGTTTAAAGTAGAGTAATTACAAGAATAATTAAAAGAGAATAAAAAATAAGGAACCCTAGGTAGAGTTCTTCTATTCTCCCTTCGCTCCTTTACGGTTTCCCAAAAATATTTCTTGACAAATGATTTTTGGAGCTACGGTTTTAATTTATAGTAAGTTGAAAAATTAGAATTTTGGCCAGCCATGAAATGCCTTCGTGGCACGGAGCTGGACGCCCCAATTTTCCTCTGTGCCACGGAGCAAATGCGGATGCCTACTGGATTGTATCTTCTCAGCAGGCCTTGTGCGAGGCACCTGGACGTCGCCCGATGTGGCACGCTGCTCGTCGTGCCATGCGCTTGTCGTGGAACGTTGCATATCGCACAGGGTGTATCTTGGCAGCCTCCTTGCACGCACAGCCTAGGTGTGGCACGACGCTGGGCGCGGCACACGCACAGCGTGGCACGTTGCCTAGCGCGGCCAACCTTCCCTTTTATTTTCCATGTTGCCTTCAAGTGATATTCTTGCCATGCTTCTCCCTTGTGCTTTGAACATCATATTTAGCCTCATCCTTGGCATAATATACCTAAAAAATAAAGGCTAATCACATTGGTCAATTTATGCATATAAATATTAAAAATAACATGAGAATATACTAAATTAAATTGATAAACATGACTTAATTAAGTTATAAAATAGCACTCGGGCGCGTAATTATGCCCAAGATCATCCATCAGCTGAAACACCCCCGAATGCAAGGTGGTTGGAGTGTTGCAAAATAAAGAGGAGTACAAGGGATTGGAGCTGAAGGAGACGGAGTTTGATGATGACCCGTTTTAAAAGAGTCAATGAAAAGAGATCCACGTCGTGCCACGACGTTAACTAAGCTGCTTCTTGGGAGGAAATCCTAGTGTTTAGTGAATTATTTGATGTTTTTGTTGTTTTTGTTCTTGTAGGAGCTGTGAAGTGAGGAACAAAGGGAGAAACAAACTCTGAAGAGAGGAACGACACGAAACCGGCGAGTCGTTGGGCGTGAACCACCAATGAAGGCGAGTGCAAAGAAGAAGGCTGGGTTTAGAGCGAAGGTCCGGCGGACCCATCGGCAAACCGCCGAATCAAAACTGTGGAGCGCCTATTGGTTGCTGATGTAAGACAGAGGACCTGAAGCTCGGGAACACAAGCGCGGGTAATTAGCGAGTCGCCGATTCCATCCGTGAACTGTCATGGATCACCGGCCAGGAAACAGATAACTGGGCACAAAATACATGGAAGAGGAGATTAAAGCGGAAGAATGCCGGTGTGATTCGACAAACCGCCGATGAAGCGCCGATCCAGGTATAAGATTGTTTCAAAATAGAATTTAAAAAGCGTGCCCCACAAAAATCCCAAATACCTGATCAACCGCTCTATTCTGCAAATATTCCCCTAGTTCCCCTTTTCCCACTATTTTTCCATTCCATTTTTGTCTCTCCATTAGCCAACCTTCCCATTTCCCCGTATGCCTCTATTTTCAACCTTTCCACTTTCCCATCTTTTCATCTTCCCATTTCCCACCAACACACCCACATTAAAATTTCCACCTTCCCCTCAACCTATCAAAGTTTCATCTTTCACCTATAAAACCCTCTCCATATTTAACTAACACACTCACTTCACTCACATTTCCTTCCTTTACTAAATATATCTCGAAGTGCTATCGTAAGATTTTGCTAATCTTTTTGAAGTTCAAGTGTGCAAGCAATCCTACAATTTGGTAAAAATTTTCTTGCCCTTGTCTTAATTTTCTCATTGGTGCTTAATTCTTTAGTAGTAATACTTTGTTCCCCTCCTTGTTGAACTCATGAATATGCTATGGTTGTTGAATAGAATGGGGAATGTGTGTTTATGTGTGTGAAATTTTGAAAAAGAGTGAAGTCCGAGTAACCCAATTCAATAAAATGCAACGTTTTGCGCAATGACCAGGTGACACCATTCTTAAGGGCTAAACGTCATGAGATTGTATTTAAGTAGAGTAGTGGTTGTTTTATCATACTATGTGTGTGTGTGTGTTAATGTGTGCCTATGTTTTGTAAGTTCAAAATAGGGGATGATGGAGTCCGGTATTTCGCCAGGCCGATTCGACCAATCATCGATGGAACGTCGGCTCACTCTGAAAATTGGCTTTAGGCCACTGAGTGGATTCCGCGTTACATCGGCGGTTCACGAATCTTGACCGGTGATGCGCCGCTTCACAACCGATACATCCATCACATTGCCAGTTTTCTGTAAGGCATCGACAGGCAAAAGGCGATCCACGAAATTGCTTCTGCGATCTGCCGGTCCTTCGCCGGTGTTATCAGTTCTCTAAATGATTGTTTGGTTTCCCTTGTTCTTAGTTCTCCCTTAGACTAGTTTTTTTTTAATTTTAATTTTCTCTTCAAATAGCTGTCACTAACATCATTCTTGCAGAAAAACAAACCATGTCTTTATCAAGGAACACAGGAAAAGGAAAGACCCCTGCCTCATCTTCTAGCAAGGGAAAGGGCAAGGCAAAAGCCGCTCCACCGCATGCCAACATCAAAGAAGCAATAATCTTTTGCGTCCCCAACATGCAAGAGCACTACGTCATTTGTCAAGGCCATTCGATCACCGTGGAGAAGCAGTTTTACTTGGCGGGGTTGAGAGGTGATTTTCCCAACATCACCGAGTAGTTCATAGAGAGGCAATGGCATCCATTTGCCAACCCTTTCCCATATTACTACCCCGGATTGGTAATAGAATTCTATGCCTCATATCAGGCTTGATAAGAGCGCATGCAACACAGGGCAAAGTGGATGATTTCCCATATTTGCCATCAGTTATGATCCGGGGAGTGGAAGTTGACATAACCTCGGTTGCCATAAATTAACTGTTATGGGAGGATGAGATTGACTCTGGTACAGAGTAAAAACATGGGTAGCTGAGATGAAGGATCAGTTCGCTTGGGTAGCTTGCATCATGACTGTTGATAATCCTCTCTAGGCCTTAATGGGTGGCGAAATCTCTCTCCACGACTTGAAGTTCGAGGCCAAGCTGTGGCTGGATTTTGTTTGTGCTCGGATCATCCCCTCTAAAAATGAGTGGAGGCTCAACCTTGAAATCTCCATCCTTATTGCTTGCATAATGATGGGAGTCCGCATTAACTTTGGGGAAATTGTTGCTCAGCAAATAAAGAAAAAGGCCCGACATTCCAGCACTTCAATGCCTTATGCCTTCTTGATATCCCAGCTTTGCTTAGCAGCTGGAGTGCATCTGTTCCCCGATGAAACTCCTTCTGCTGCTCTAGGAGTGATAGACATTGATCGGAAGAGAGATGCCGAGGCACTAGCAATGAAAAAAAAGCGATTGCAGGCCTTTGGAGTGCAGAAGGATCCCTCTCTCATGGGTCAGAACAACCACCACACGCCTCAGAGTCAAATATGCCCCAGCCAGAAATGTTAGGCCAAGCATCAGGAGACATTCCTCAGCGGGGAGCATCTCCCCCTCCACAATCCTCTCAGCCAAGTAGCCTCCATAGACTGGTGGAGATGACAAACTCGCACAAAATCCAACTCCAAAGATTGGCTAAGAGCCTCCGCGCACTTATTGCCAAAACAATTAAAAAGGAGCTCAAGTCATTGTACGAGAATGTCGCCATGCTATACAAGAGGGTAGATGCAGTGGAAGGGGCAGTCACTTCCCTTCAAACTGAGGTACAAGATTGGAAGAGAGACTTCAATAGAAGTGCCGGATATGAGCGCCTTGGACGCTACAACGGCCGCTCCTTCCTCAATTTGGGGTCCAATTGATGATCTTTTTTGAAGGGCTGGGAGATGATTCTGTTGGGCTAGGTGAGGCCAGTAGCGGTGGTGGTGAGGCAGATGCTGATGATGAAGAGGAGTGACCCACTCAGGGAGTTCCTTGTCCCTTTCCCTTTTTCATATTTACATTGGGGACAATATATGCTCTTAAGTGGGGGAGGGATGAGCACAATTTATGAGGGGCCCAGGAATGGATGTTTCTTTTGATGTTCTTATGTTCTTGTTTGAATTTGATTAAGTCTAGCCTTTATTAGGCTGATGTTTTATTTTGATGATTGATGAATGCCCCTGTCGGGCGTGTCTTGTTTTAAAATGAATGACTTGGTTCAATTTTTATGGTTGATGATTAGTAACCAAATGGGGTCTTTATTTTGAATTATAAAATCTTGAATATCTTGAATGAAATGACCCCAAAGTCTTGTTCCTTTTTCTCCATTGTATATAGTAGTGTAGAAATTAAAACTCTGAGGATTTTCTTTTGACCATGGTTCTTTCCTGAGGAGCATTCTTGTGTTTTTGTTTATTTTTAGTTGTTGAATCGGGTTGGTATTTTATGATGATAGATTGAGTGGCAATATTCTTAAGGGAAAATGCCATGTTGTTTTGAGTCTGTTGTGAAGTTGTTTTGAGAGGCACCACCGAAAAATTGTGGAAATGGAACTTTAAAACAAGGGCATGAAAAGGAAGATAAATAGCAAGTGTTGACACCATAGCATAGCATTCTTTGTCATACATTGTAAATTCTTTGCTTGACTTATGATGTTTGCCTACTTTGATGTCCTAATTTGATATCTTGTGTTGAGAATGACTCTTGTAGACCCTTTAAGTGTGATTCCTTGTGTAGTGAGGAAATGTTTGACAAACTTATGCATTATATCTTGTCTAGAACTTGCCCCAAATGTGATTCAAGGCGAAATCCTAGATGTACTTGTGCTAAGAACATGAGTTTAGGCTTTCCTTTGTCTAGTCACTCCACCCATATGCCATCCATGAGTATTGATCCTTGTTAGCCAACGTTGAGCCTTAGACCCTTTCCTTTCTTTGGCAACCACATTACAAGCCTTAAGACCGTTCTTAATACCTCTCTTTGGCCCCCATTCTCCCTAAATGCTAGTGACAAGATAAGTGATGAAATGAGGCTTAAAGCCTAAGAAATAGGGAGTGATAAAAAAATTAAAAATGAGGCAAAAGCCTAAGTTTGGGGGTGTGCAAAACAAAGGGGGAAGATAAGAATTATAGTGTGAGGGGAACACCACATTGTGTCAAAATTCACCGAAGGATAAATCAAAAAGAGAAAGACAATTTTTGTGAACCGGTGTTTCCTCTTGAGGTAATAAGGTTAGTTGTGAAATCCAAAGGGGTTATAATGAGTGTTGTTAAGGCAATGAAAGTCATAAATAAGGAAAGAAGTGAAACAAGGCGAAGTGAGTGGAAGGAGTTGATGTAAGGTATGTTCACAAAAAGCATTAGGGAGGATCTAATCACTATAGCCAAATTTTTATCCTACTCTTACCCCAAGCCTACATTATAACCCGCAAGCCCTAAATGATTCTAGGTGCAGCTACTCTATATTAATGGCGAATTACATGAAGGGCAAGCCCATGGGTCAAGTATATGCATGAAGATTTCTTTTGGGAGAGTGAGTGTGAGTGTCTCTTCCAAACAATCCCTTGTGTGCATTCAAGTAATCACATGACCTAAAGAATAGGGATTCTTATTTTGGTGAGTGGCATCATTCCTTTTTGGGGACACAAGACCATTCAGAGTTAATGTGGGAATAGGGCACGAGGAGTGTAAACTCTAAGGCAAGCTTTGAATGTGCATTGATTATAACTTAAGATGCTATGTGTGTTTCATTGTTGAGCAATGCCCTTGTTTTACTAAATGAATCCTTTCATAAGCTTTTATTGGTGGTAAGTGGTAGCCTGTTTGAAACATCTTCTTTGTTTTGATCTCTTGGGGTATTTTCTTCTCTTTTTCGGTGAGCATGGTGAGCATATTTTTGGTTTTTCATAGTTTAGGTGATTGGCGAGGTATAATTTTGAATAGAGGTGGCATATTTCTCAATGAATGAGTATTGCATTACTTGAAGACAAGCAATGATTTAAGTTTGGGGGTTTGATGAGTTTGTAATTTACCAACTCATTAGGCTCTAAAACTTGAGTTTTTGCTTAGTTATTGAGTTGATTCTATGGATTTTATGCCCTTTTTTCATTTGTTGTGTGCAGATGACTAAATGTGAAGAAAAGAGAAAAAATGGAGCAAAAAGAAGGGAGTGAGAATAAATCGGCGAATCACAAATGAAAACCGGTGAAACACCGGGCCGAACATCACTGCCTCTAAGGATTAATGCCACTGGCTGTTCGCGAATGGCCAGCGGCGATTCATCGGTCCAGACGTCGAAGGACACCCAAAGTTCTGGAAAATAGCTTGAATATCCGGCGGTTCACGGATTATCATCGGCGAAATGCCGGGTGAACTGTCGATGTTCACTAGATGTGAGTAAGGGCCCAAAAAAGATACCCGATAGTTCACAAATTGGAACTGGTGAACCACTGGTGGCTTCGCCGATTCCAGAACGGTGCTCAGGGGTATATCGTCCAACACGGGAAAAGAGATAAAAAGTGCCCTACTTTTTAGGGTATAAATAGAAGAAAAAGTACTTTGTGCTGGGAGGAGGCAGAAGAAGAGATAGAAATAGAGATATTGAGAGAGAGCAAAAGCATATATCATATTATTGTTTCCCTTTTTAGTTGGAGAACATTCTCTTAGTTGAAGTATGGAGATTTTGATTAGTAAATTTGGAAAAAGTACTCTGCTCTATTTCTTATTTGTACTAGTAAGTTTCATCTATTGTTGAAGACAATCTTGTGAAGTTCATTTTTCTACTCTTGCTATTAAATTCAATGAAGCTATTGATGAATGTGTTTCTGAATTTCTTAATCATGAGTAGCTAAATCATTAACTAGAAGTGTGTGATGACGAATACTTAATTAGATTAGGTATTTCTAGAGCCATCTTTATATTGTTCAAATAAGTGTAAATCTATTAGATTCTCTTCAATCTATAAATGAAGGTTCATTGATTATGATATGGGTCTATTTATTCTTGCTTGATTGTTGCTTGTAAAAGAATAATTAAGTATTGAAAGAGAACTTAATAGTGGGTATGGATAAGAGATTGTGAAATTGGGCTAGAAATAGCTGAAATTGCATTCTCATTCCTTATTAACAGCTAATAGCTAGAAATTAGTGCAGTTGCTAATCAAAATCAAATCGAGTTGAGCTAAATTGTAACTAGAGGTTTGACAAAACTCTAGTAAGAGGGAATTAGAAGGCTGAAAAGCTGTAATTACCAACTTCTTGAGATTATTTACACTTGTTGAACTCATAAGATGATCCGGCATGTCCCAATCTAGTTAGTATTTCATCTACACCGCACCTCTAGTCTTTCACACTCTTATTGACAACTTAGTTGATCTTGTTGTTTTATTTCACTCATTCACCAAATACAATTCACTGCAAATTTTAACCCCCTATTTTATTTATTTTTATATTAAATCTATGCGGTGCAAGCTAAAATCAATTTCTCAATCGACCATTGTAACTATAATTCCCTAGTCCTTGTGGGATTTGACCCCGGTGCTCATCGGGTTAACTTATTTTGATACTTTGGCCGTGTATATTCTTTGCATGAATGATATATTTTTGATGTTATCGCACAACTGCTACTCGCCCCTAAAGTACTCTATGTAGAAGCCAACAAGCACATTTAATATGCCCACAGCTGACCAGTTGGTCATGGCAACAATTATACAATCAATCAGCTTAGGAGAACAGGGCGAGGTTTGGGTGACCTGGGATTGCATGGAGTGCCCTTGTTTATCATTTCAGACCGAGGTACTCAATTTACCTCTTAGTTTTGGCGGTCTTTTCAAAAAGGGCTTGGGACAACTCAGCACAACATTTCATCTGCAAATGGATGGTCAAGTGGAGCGGACAATTCAAACTCTCGAAGACATGTTGAGAGCTTGCTTGATGGACTTTAAAGGTAGTTGGGATGATCACTGGCCCCAAATCAAGTTCTCTTATAATAATAGCTATCGCTCCAGTATCCAAATCGAGTTGAGCTAAATCATAACTAGAGGTTTGACAAAACTCTAGTAAGAAGGAATTATAAGGCTGAAAAGCTGTAATTACCAACTTCTTGAGATTATTTACACTTGTTGAACTCATAAGATGATCCGGCATATCCCAATCTAGTTAGTATTTCATCTACACCGCACCTCTAGTCTTTCACACTCTTGTTGACAACTTAGCTGATCTTGTTGTGTTATTTCACTCATTCACCAAATACAATTCACTGCAAATTTTAACCCCCTATTTTATTTGTTTTTATATTAAATCTACGCGGTGCAAGCTAAAGTTAATTTCTCAATCGACACTTGTAACTATCATTCCCTAGTCCTTGTGGGATTTGACCCCGGTGCTCATCGGGTTACTTGTTTTGATACTTTGGCCGTGTATATTCTTTTCATGAATGATATATTTTCGATGTTATCGCACAACTGCTACTCGCCCCTAAAGTACTCTATGTAGCAGCCAACAGACACATTTAATATGCCCACAACTGACCAGTTGGTCATGGCAACAATTATACAATCAATCGGCTTAGGAAGAACAGGGCGAGGTTTGGGGTGACCTGGGATTGCATGGAGTGCCCTTGTTTATCATTTCAGACCGAGGTACTCAATTTACCTCTCAGTTTTGGCGGTCTTTTCAAAAAGGGCTTGGGATAACTTGGCACAGCATTTCATCTGCAAATGGATGGTCAAGTGGAGCGGACAATTCAAACTCTCGAAGACATGTTGAGAGCTTGCGTGATGGACTTTAAAGGTAGTTGGGATGATCACTTGCCCCAAATCGAGTTCTATTATAATAATAGCTATCGCTCCAGTATCCAAATGGCACTGTTCGAGGCTCTCTATGGGCAGAGATGTAGATCGCCCATTGGATGGTTTGAGGTTGGTGAGGCAGCTATGATAGGGCCAGACATGGTTCATGAGGCTATGGTGAAGGTTCAGTTGATAAAGGAAAGGCTGAAAATCTCTCAAAGTCATCAAAAGTCATATGCTGATGTGAGGAGGAGAGAGTTGGAGTTTGAGGTGGACGATTGGGTATTTTTGAAGGTATCTCACATAAAGGGAGTGATGAGATTTGGAAAGAAAGGAAAACTCAGTCCCCGCTATATTGGCCCATACCATATTGTGAGGCGTGTGGGTAAAATGGCTTATGAGTTAGAGTTACCTTCAGAATTAGCTTCAGTTTATCCCGTCTTTCATGTATCGCTTTTGAAGAAATGTTTGGGAGATCCATCTCTAGTCCCGGTGGACAACGTTGGTGTAAAAGATAGCCTTAGCTATGAGGAATTTATAGTGGAATTATTGGATCGTCAGGTTCGGAGGCTAAGGAACAAGGAAGTAGCTTCAGTAAAGGTGTTATGGAGAAATTAGCATGTTGAGGGAGCTACACGGGAAGCCGAAGCGGATATGATGGCTAAATACCCTCACTTGTTCCCTATCGGCTTAGTTTCAGTTTGAGGTATCAGTTCTTGCCTTAATACTCTAAACATTTTCCATGTTCATTTCACATGCGCTAGTTTGTTTGATGTTATGGTAAATGTATGTGATGTGTGAATTCAGTTCAGCTATGTATTTCTTTTCGAAGGTAGTCATTCCGTCAGTTTTCAACTTAAATGATCAATATTTGCATATAACGATTACATGTTTCTGCTTTTTCTATGTGTTTCTAATATTCGAGGATGAATATTCCCAAGGGGGAGATATTGTTATACCCCGAAAACCCAAGGATCAGACCCAGAAGTTGAAACGAAGAAAAACTAAAATTCTGCACCAGGTCATAGAACGGGTCGTTAGGTGACCCAAGAGGAGGAACCACGAGTTGTGAAGTGACTTGTGGTCAAGCAGGGAGGTGGACTATTCTGAGGGACACCACGGGCATGACCACGAGTCATGGTCAGGCCACACGACTCGTGAGGTCACCCGTGGCCTAGACTGGATGCTTGGTAAGGGAGATTGGACAGTGAAGGCTACGAATGATGACCATGAGTCGTGGTCACTCACCACAATTCATGGTGTCCTCCGTGGGGTTTCATGGTGATTTTTGGCAGTTGTTCGGTGCGTTTCGCAACTACACGCAAGTGCACGTGGTCGAACAAGTAGTAAAATGGCTAAAGTAAGCCAAGTATCGATCCCACAGGGACTGAACC
>JACEIK010004680.1:0-16929 GCA_018107945.1 Datura stramonium | reverse complement strand
ATTGGAAAATCAAGGAAGTTGTGAAATCAGATCTCTTCAGGTATGTAAGGCTATGAATGGGTGCAATAGTCCACACCCATTCCCATTCCCTCTCTATTTCATGAAATCCTTATTGATGAATCTTTGGAGTTTTAACCCAAATATGTAAATTCTCCAAGTTTCTATCATGGATATGATCTAAGAATGTTCCAAATGTTTAATTATGATTCATAGGCAAGTTTTACAAGGTTTTCAAATACAAATTTATATTTTCAAGTTTACAATTTATATTGCCATTCATGGAAGTTCATGGAAAGTTGAGATTATGATATGTATGTTCAATTATGATGAGATGTATATGATAAAAGCATGTTTTAAAATTAAACATGTCTATGTTCATGTTTTCAAGAGAATCATGTTGATTTCAAGCATGTTAAGTATTGGGCAAGCCCTTTGGCGGCTCTGCCCACTTGAGTGTGATAGTCGGGATCATATAATCTCTATCGTGGTAATGTCGGTTATATGACGAGTTTCTCATTGTTCCTCATGATTTCAGTTATGCATGTTCATAAATCATGATATTAAGTTTTCAGTAGGTTTGACCCAATATTCAGTTTTACTTATAATTATCAGTTTTCAGCTTTGGGTCATTCAATTCAGTTATGAAATTCAGTTATGTTCAGATCATGATTTCAGAAAATATCATGCAAGCCCTACTCTCAGAATCTTATCTTGATTATATTTTATACTATGCATGTTTAATGATTTTACTTACCTTGCATACTCGGTACATTCCACGTACTCTATGCTGTATCATTTCATGATATAGGCTCGATATCCCAGCTCAGTCCCGCCGCTAGTCAGATTTCTGGAGTTAGATTTTCCCAATCTTAGTTGGTGAGTCCTCATCTTTTGAGGGCCCTTCTTATTAGTTATATTTCGTATTTTCAGTTTTAAGACTATAGTGAGTTAGTTGGGGCCTTGTCCTATCAACTCGTCAGTATTAGAGGCTTTTCGAACGTAGTATGTATTCAGCTTCAGGCTTATGTATGTACTCAGGTCTTATGTATTTTCAGACTTCCGCTTTGTTGTTCATGTTGACCTTCTGTTTTATTTGGATAAGTTAGATGTTATGTTCATGCCATGGGACGACTTATAGCCTCTCGGGGTTCTTTATCCCGTGTCTCGATCCGGGCCTATGTTTGAGTCGTGACAAACTTGGTATCAGAGCATTAAGTTTTGAAGTGTCCTAGGGTGTCTAAAAGCTGCATTAAGTAGAGTCTTTTTCATGGGTTTGAAGCATGCCACACTTATGATGAAGAGGCTACGAAATGTTCCCTTCTATCATGATCTATGTCGTGCGGGGAAGTGTCTCTCTATACTTCTAACTCGTGCTATATGCGTTTGTAGAATCATGCCTCCTCACAGAGTTAATAGAAGAAGAAACAGAAATAGAAATGACCATGAGAATGGAAATGGAGACGGGCACCAGCAGGCCCCGCCAGCCCATGAGGAGCACGTAACCGAGACGGTTGCCCACGTAGAGTTTAGGGCAGCCATTCAGATGTTTGCTCAGGCCTTGACCACCCAGGTCAATCATCAGGAGGTAGTGCATGTCCCTCAAAACGGGAATGCGCGACAACAAGAGTTAGAGAATTTTTGAGGATGAATCCTCTAGAGTTTCTTGGATCGAAGGTGGACGAGGATCCACATGAGTTCATTGGTGAGGTTCTGAAGATCACCCAGATCATGGGGGTGACCGGAGCAGAGTGAAGATTTAGCCTCGTATCAGTTGAAAGGGGTTGCGCACATATGGTATAAGCAATGGAAGGATAGCAGGGCAGTTGGGCCCTATTGGTTGGGATAAGTTTCATGCCACTTTTCTGGATCCGTTCTTCCCTCGGGAGATAAGAGAGATCAAGGAAACCGAGTTTGTGAACCTTAAGCAAGGGAAAATGATGGTTCAGGAGTATGCCTTGGAGTTCACATGCTTGTCCAAGTATTCACCAAAGATGGTGCTAGATTAGAGGGCCCGAGTGAGCCGGTTCATGCATGGGGTAGTGGACTACCTAGTCATGGATTGCCGGACCGCGATGCTTCATCAGGATATTGACTTTTCTCGGATAGTCCTGTATGCCCAACAGATAGAGGCAGTGCAGATGAGTGAGCGGGAGAGAGCGACTGAGAGGGATCCAGTAGGCACTGTTAGCAGTCCTATTAGAGATCTTCAGCCCCAGTGCCATTGGCTATTAGTGTGCCATCTAGATCCAGGCGTGATCAGAGGGGACGTGCATCAAGATCTAAAAGACAGAGTAACAAACCCCTAGAGACCAGCCCTCTTGAGTGTAGTAGATGTGGCCGGAGACACGTGGGCTAGTTCTTAGTAGGATCAGGTGCTTATTTTGGGTGTGGGAAGCCTGAACAAATGTTTAGAGATTGCCCAATAGTCAGATAGTGTCATGAGGGGCCAAGGCCCGACCTCCAGTTCAGCAGCTCCACCAGTACGCCCAGCTTAGTAGGGGGCATCTACTAGTGCGGGTGATGGTCAGCGTCAAAATAGATTTTATGCCCTAGCATCCCTTCATGAGAAGGAGGTCTCCCTAGATGTAGTCACTGGTACGTTACGAGTATTATATGCATTGGTAGATCTAGGGGCTACTTTATCTTTTGTGACACTCTATGTTGCTAGTAGTTTCGGAGTCAGTCTCGAAGTATTTTTAGAACCCTTCTCAGTCTCTACTCCAGTTGTTGATTTAGTTATAGCTCGATGGGTATATAGAAATTGCGCTGTCACAGTCTTTCAGAAAGTCACCTCAACAGATTTACTAGAGTTAGCCATGACCAATTTTGATGTTATCCTCGGCATGGATTGGTTATATGCATGTTATGCCTCAGTCAATTGTAGAACCTGTGCAGTAGAGTTTAGATTTCTGTGTGAGCCAGTCCTAGAGTGGAAGGGTAGTTCAATTGTGCCTATAGGTCGCTTAATTTCCTACCTTAAGGCTAGAAATATGATTTCTAAAGGGTGCGTGTACAATCTAGTTAGGGTTAAGGATGCTACATCTGAAACCCCGACTATCTAGTCAGTTCCCGTAGTGTGTGAGTATCCAGAGGTGATTCCAAATGATTTACCAGAGATCCCTCCCGAGCGGGAGATTGATTTTTGTATTGACCTTCTTCCCGATACGCAACCTTATCTATTCTTCTTTACAAAATGGATCCAACTGAGCGAAAGGAGTTGAAGGAGCAGTTGAAGGACCTCCTAGACAAGGGTTTTATTAGACCAAGCAAATCCCCGTGGGGTGCACCAGTTCTCTTTGTCCGCAAGAAGGATGGTTCTCTTCTTGTGTGCATTAATTATCGGCAATTGAACAAGGTCACCATAAAAAATAGGTATCCTCTTCCCAAGATTGATGATCTATTTGACCAGCTTCAGGGTGCTAAGTGCCTCTCGAAGATAAAACTCAGGTCCGGATACCATCAGCTCAGGGTTTGGGAGAGTAACATCCCGAAGACAGCCTTCAGGACTCAGTATGGTCACTATGAGTTTGTAGTTATGTCTTTTGGACTAATGAATGCTCCTGCAACTTTTATGGATTTGATGAACAGGGTGTTTAAGCTATACTTGGATATGTTCTTGATTGTGTTCATAGATAATATTCTCATATACTCTCAGAGCAAGGAGGAGCATGCCGCTCATCTGAGGGTGGTGCTACAGACTCTGAAGATCGCCAGTTATATGCTAAGTTTAGCAAATGCGATTTTTGGTTTAATTCAGTGACATTTTTTGTCCATGTGGTGTCAAGTGAGGGTGTTCAGGTGGACTCTCAAAAAATAAAGGTGGTGAAGAATTGGCATAGACCAGTGAGTCCTTCGAACATCAGAAGTTTCTTAGGTTTAGCTGGTTATTATGGGGGATTTCTTGAGAGGTTTTCATCTGTTGCAGCATTGTTGACCAAATTGACCCAGAAAAAAGTGAAGTTTCAATTGTCAGAGGCTTGTGAGAAGAACTTCCAAGAGCTGAAGACTCGACTCACCTCAGCACCGGTGTTGACCCTACCCGAGGGTACCAATGGGTTTGTGGTATATTGTGGTTCTTCAAGGATCGTCCTTGGTTGTGTACTCATGCAGCACAGTAAGGTTATAGCCTATGCTTCCAGGTAGCTAAATGTCCATGAAAAGAATTATCAGACTCATGATCTTGAACTGGTGGCGGTAGTATTTGCTTTAAAGATTTGGAGATACTATCTGTACGGGGTCCATGTAGATGTGTTTACGGACCACAAAAGGCTACAATACGTGTTCACCCAAAAGGATTTGAATCTACGTCAAAGAAGGTGGTTGGAGTTACTCAAGGATTATGATATGAGTATCCTTTACCATCCAGGCAAGGCTAATGTGGTAGAAGACGCTCTTAGTAGACTTTCTTGGAGAGTGTGTCCCATGTAGGAGTGGAGAAGAAGGAGTTAGTAAAGGATGTGCATCGGCTTGCACAGTTGGGAGTTCGTCTGATTGATTCAATCGATGGTGGAATTATTGTGCAGAATGGATCATAATCATCTTTAGTGACTAATGTTAAATCTAGACAAGACGAGGATCCTATTTTGGTAAAGTTAAAGGAAGCTGTTCAGAATAAGAAGGTAGAGGTTTTCTCCAAAGGGGGGAGATGATGTGCGCCAATATCAGGGTTGTTTTTGTGTACCGCATGTTGGTGATTTGAGGGAGCAGATGTTGCATGTAGCTCATGGTTCCAGATACTCTATACATCCAGGTTCCACCAAGATATACCGTGACCTACGGGAAGTCTATTGGTGGAATATCATGAAGAAGGATATAGCGGAGTTTGTGGCTAAGTGTCCGAATTGTCAACAAGTGAAGGTTGAGCACCAGAGACCAGGAGGTGTACTTCAAGACATCAGTATTCCTACTTGGAAGTGGGAGGAGATAAATATGGACTTCATCACAAGGTTGTCTCATACTCGTTGACAATATGACTCTATTTGGGTGGTTGTGGACAGGCTCACTAAAGCAACATATTTCTTACCGGTCAAAACCACCGATTCAGCGGAGGATTATGCTAAGTTGTACATTCCAGACCTAGTTTGTTTGCATGAAGTGCACTTGTCCATCATATTAGATAGAGGTACTCAGTTTACCTCCCAATTTTGGAGATCGTTTCAAAAGGGACTCGGTACTCAGGTCAAGCTTAGCATAACATTTCACCCGCAGATAGATGGCCAGGCAAAGTGGACTATTCAGACTCTTGAGGATATGTTGAGACTTGAAAGCGTGTGTGATCGACTTTAAGGGTAATTGGGATGATCATTTGCCTCTAATTGAGTTTACGTATAACAACAACTACCATTCCAACATTCAAATGGCTCCGTTTGAGTCTCTCTATGGGCGGAGATGTAGATCACCTATTGGTTGGTTTGAAGTCGGTGAAGCTGCGGTGAAAGGTCCAGATTCATTCCATGAGGCTATGGAGAAAGTTCATCTTATAAGTAACAGGTTTAAAACAGCTCAGAGTTGCCAAAAGTCCTATGCGGATGTGAGGAAGAGGGATCTTGAGTTTGAAGGTGATGATTGGGTGTTTTTGAAGATATCCCCCATGAAGGGAGTGATGAGGTTCGGAAAGAAAATGAAACTCAATCCCCGTTATGTTGGCCTGTACCGGATTGGGAAACGGGTTGGCAAGGCAGCCGTATAAGTTGGAGTTTCCCTCAGAATTAGCTTCATTCCATCAAGTTTTTAATGTATCACTCTTAAAGAAGTTCTTGGGTGACCCGACTCTAGTTGTTCCGATGGAGAGCATAGGTGTGAAGGACAACCTTAGTTATGAGAAAGTTCGGGTGGAAATAATAGATTGTCAATTTCGTAGGCTAAGAAACAAAGAAGTAGCTTCAATCAAGGTTTTATAGAGGAATTATCATGTTGAGGGAGCCACGTGGGAAGCCGAAACAGATATGATGGATAAATACCCGCATCTATTCCCTTCCGGCTCAGTTTCAGCTTAAGGTATTAGTTTTCTCTCTAATATTCTATTCATTCACGTTCAGCTCATATGCCCTAGTTTCTTTCATGTCAAGGAATGTATGTGTGATTCAGGAAATCAGTTCAGTCATTTAGTTCCATTTGAAGTCAGTCACTCCGTCAATTTTCAGCATGTATGTTCAGTATTTAAGTATGATGATTACATTTCTCTGCTTTTTAGTATGTTTTCCCACATTCGAGGATGAATGTTACCAAGGGGGAGATATTGTAATACCCCGAAAACCCTAAGATCATACCCGAGAGTTGAAACAGAGAAAAACAGAAATTTCTGCACCAGGTCATAGGACGAGTCGTCCCATGACCCGTCAGGAACATCACTGTCAAGCCCCACCTTGGGAGGCATGACTGGCACCTGGTGCTATACTGGGATCTGAACTAACCTGGTTGGGCTTATGCACTTTTGGTGCATGCCTGCTCTTCAAATCAAGAAAATGATGAGCTATATCTCGGCTGTAAACATAGCTCCCGACCGACAAGGCCGCAACCACCTGTAAAAATAAAACAGCTAACCCACAACATGCAACAAAGGGGATCCTATGTGAATCGACAAGACCACCATGCTGTCTAGTTATAGTAGAATGAAAACAGGTAGCTAGAACTATACTATTGCCGACAAGGCTGCTAGCTAATTGCTAAACTAGGCCCCACATGTCCATCACACAAAAGAAAACATACATAGGCCCCACACACCCAATAACAAAACTAATACTGGAAATCTGTAGTCTGCAAGCCTCTAAGAGTGGAATAATGACCGGGATAGGGCCCAGACCTACACATAAACTGTACAACAAAAGAACAAACCTTCTAACTAACAACTTCGGGGGAAAATGAGTTGCTTAGACTGCTGACTCAGCTGATGACTAGGGAGGTCCTGAACTGCGTTTAACCGTACCTGTAGGCAAGTAATGCAGCACCCCAAAAATGGGAGTCAGTACAATATATACTGAATATGTAAGGCAGTAAATGAAAATATCTGAGCGATACTAATAGTGAAACTAAAACAATTCAATAGGAGGGATAGAGATATAACCTAAATAGCCTTATACCCTGCCGTATAACTAACAATAAGTAATGCAAATAAGAACCTTACTTGGCCCCATAGGCCCAGAAGGTACAACCAGCATAAAATATCCCTCTCAGGGCCCCCGTAAGCCCCGACGAGTACACTTCAATCTATATACTCCCAACAAGGTCAAAATGAATCAACAGGTAACTATAGCCAACTTACCTGTCCCCTGGGTCTGCAACTGAACTCGCTCGGCTCCTGTAGCTGTGTCTGAGTCCAGTAGACTGCTGTAACTGCACCCTTGGCACCAGGATCGATGAGGGTCTGTGCCGATACGACATAAAATTATAGTCCAGCCATGAAATGGACTGTAATATGGCCCTTGGGCCTCTGCGTAGCCCCTTGGGACTACATCTAGATCCTTGGAGTGATCTATATAGCCTCGTAGGCAATGGCACAACTAGTAACCCTGGGGTTGGACAACAGAAAGCTATATAAGGCAGGTCAGTCCCAATCTAAACAGAAAATGCTAATATCAAACTAACAATAGCAGCTAACCACAATAATCATGCTTCTGGCTTTCTTACGAGGATCTAGGTCATATTACAATATGTTAGGAATAACTTGCCGAAGGAATTTTCCTTTTTAACATACCTTGAATGCTGATTTTCGATTAACTGCGAGTTTCAACTTGCAATTGGTGGTTCTTTCCAACTATAAACTTTATGCTGAGAGAATAGGATTAATTTCAATACTAAATTCGGCAAATAATAATAACTTTCAATAATAATAGAAACTATAATTCAACTTCGAATAACTCGACCGAAAACCTATAATTTCCCGAGAGTTTAGAAGGGAGAAACGCTTATCTAATGCCTGTGGCCGTTTAGGATTCAATTTGGAGAAATTCTATCAACCTTTACTCGGTGGGGTTCTGGTTTTTTGAGCGAATTTTTGAGAAATAACTCCGTAGAAATACTTCCTGTAGGCCTAGAACTTGTTACCCGAAGTTAATCTGCGTTTGGACAGCATTTGGTAGCATAATCAGATGAAAGTCTAATAATATTTACATGCTCTCCCTGTTTTGAATGTGGATCAATTTTGCAAATGAAATGAAATTTAAGCCAAGGGCCTATACATACTTGCATGGCCTGTGGCACAGGGGCGCCTTGCGTCGGCCAAAGCGCCAACCCTGTGCCGTGCCGCGCCTCTCAAAGCACCAGTAGGCCTGGCGCCTCGTGTTGCCCAACGCATTGTCGACTGACACATCGCGCTGGCCCCTTGTGGCCTAGCTTCGCCCGACCCTATTTCCGAAGCTCTTTCCACACGCGTCAAGCTCTCTTTACTCATCACAAATCCACGCATACGCCTACTAACCGTTAACATTTTACGGGGTGTAACATCCTCCCCCCTTAGGAACATTCATCCTCTAATGTCATCTTCAGGCTTACAGTAGTTAACTCTTTTAGTTAATACTTAGAAAAATTTTGGCAGAGTCTCCTCTGTAATTTGGACTATCCGGAAACCTGCGCAGAAAAATCCAACATAGGCACCTCACAAGACATTATAAATAGCTATTTCACAACAAAGAGGTAGCCAACTAAACAGTACTGATAACATAAGCAGTAAAATAGCAACTGAACAACAACATCACCTTAAATGAATAATTTGGATCAATCCTAAAACAAGTGAGGATATCTGGATCTCATGTCGTCCTCATCTTCCCAGGTCATCTCTTCTTTATTCCTGTTCCTCCATAGTACTTTAATAGAGGCCACATCTTTAGTCCTTACCTACAAATTTGTTGATCTAGTACAACAATTGGACCCTCTTCGTAGGATAACTCCTCAGTAACTTGAATGTCCTCAACTGGCACATCTTGGGACGGGCCCCCTATACACATTCGCAACATTGACACGTGAAAGATTGGGTGGACAGATTCTAGCTCCGAAGGCAATTCCATCTCATATGCCACTCGGCCTATCCTTTGGAGGATCTGATACGGGCCAATAAACCTAGGGCTAAGCTTGCCTTTTTTACCAAACCTCATCACGCCCTTCATTGGAGAAACTTTGAGAAATACCTAATCATCAACCTCATATTCCGAGTCTCTACACTACACATCAAAATAGGTCTTCTAGCAACTTTTTGCTGTTAACATGCGCTCTATGATTAGTTTTACTTTCTCTTCTAACTGGTGAATCAAATCAGGTCCAAGTAACTCTGACTCCCCTATCTCGAACCACCCGATGGGAGACCTATATTTCTACCCATACACGGCCTCATAAGGTGCCATCTGAATTTACGGAGTGATAACTGTTATTGTATGCAAATTTGATAAGGGGTAAATGCTTGTCCTAACTTCCTCCGAAATCTAGCACATACGCCCGTAACATATCTTCAAGCTTCTAAATTGTGCGTTCTGCCTGACCATCCGTCTGAGGATGGAATGCTATACTCAGATTAACCTGTGTACCCAATCCTTTTTGAAAGGACTGCCAGAATCTAGCTGTAAATTGTGCCCCTCTATCAGAAATAATAGATGCGAGGACACCATGTATTCAGACTATCTCTTTAATATACAACTCAGCATAGTCTTCGGGGGAGAAGGTAGTCCTTATTAGTAAGAAATGAGCTAACTTCATTAATCTATCGACAATGACCCAAATAGAATTGAACCTACGCCTAGTACGGGGTAATCCTGTCTCAAATTCCATGTTGATTGCTTCCCATTTCCACATAGGCACCGCTGTCTCCTATATTAATCCACTGGGTTTCTGATGTTCGGCCTTTACTTACTGATAGTTAAGACATTGTGCTAAAAATTCTGCTATACCCTTTTTAATTCCAGGCCACCAATATATCTCCTTTATGTCATGATACATCTTTGTCGAACCTGGATGAAGAGAGTAGCAAGAATTTTGTACCTCTGCTATGATCTGCTGGCGAAGTCCTGCCACATCTGGAATGCAGAGGCGACCACTAAATCTCAAGACCCCGTCTTCTGCCAATTCAAAGGCTGTTAGTTCGCCTTGCTGAACCTTACTCCTGAATTGTACCCGGTTAGGATTCTCATACTGCCTCTCTTTTACTTCTACAACCAAGGATCATACTATGGTATTTTGAATCAAGACCCCATTATCCTTTGAGTCTATAATCTGGACGGCTAAGCTGGCTAACCGGTGCAGTTCTCGAGCTATTTTCTGCTGTTCTGGTCTCAAATGTGCCAAGCTTCCCATAGATCTGCGGCTGAGTGCATTTGCTACAATATTGTCCTTCCCTGGGTGATACAAAATGTTTACATTGTAATCTTTTAGTTGTTCTAGCCAATGACGCTGCCACAAATTCAATTCTTTCTGCGTGAAAATGTATTGGAGGCTCTTATGATCAATAAAAATATCCACATGCACCCCATGCAGGTAATGCCTCAATATTTTCAAAGCATATACCACTGCAACTAACTCTAGATCATGGGTGGGATAGGTCTTTTCGTGCTTCCCGAGTTGCCTTGAAGCATAAGTAATTACCTTGCTGTGCTACATCAGGATGCATCCTAACCTAACGCCTGAAGCGTCACAATATACGGCATAACCCTCTAAACCTTCTGGCAAAGCTAACACTGGTGCCGATGTCAATATGTTTTTCAATTCCTAGAAACTCCACTCAGAGGCCTCGATCCAATGAAATTTGGCTACTTTCTGAGTCAATTTGGTCAAAGGCGCTGATAGGGTAGAAAATCCTTCCACAAAACGGCGAACTTCCGTTGGAGTTGTAGGTCTAGGCCATGTATTTACCGCCTTAATTTTTTGTGAATTAACCTGAATACCTACTTCTGATACAATATGTCCCAGAAAAGCCAAGGAATTCAACCAAAACTGACATTTAGAAAATTTTGCATATAACTGGCAATCTATGAGAATCTGAAATACCGTTCGCAAATGATTTATGTGTTCTACTTCTGAATGGGAATACACCAAGATGTCATTGATGAATACTATCACAAACAGATCCAAATATGGCCTGAAGAAGTTGTTCATCAGATCCATGAACACTATTGGTGCATTTGTCAACCCGAAGGACATGACTAGGAATTCAAAATGACCATCTGGTCCTGAAAGCTGTCTTCGGGATATCTTTTTCCCAAACCCGCACCTGGTGATATCCTAACCTTAAGTTGATCTTGGAAAAATATTTCTCCCCTTGCAACTGGTCAAACAAATTGTCTATCTTGGGAAGAGGGTATTTATTCTTAACAGTAACCTTGTTCAACTGCCGATAGTCTATGCACATACAGAGGGAGCCATCTTTCTTTCTCATAAACCAAACTGGCGCACCCCACGGTGACATACTCGGCCTGATAAAGCCCTTATCTAATAGATATTTCAATTGTTCCTTCAGTTCTCTCAATTCAGCAAGAGCTATTTGGTACGGAGGGATAGATATAGGTTGAGTACTTGGTAGCAAGTCGATAGAGAAATCAATTTCCTGTTCTGGAGGAATACCAGGAAGTTCATTTGGAAAAACGTCTGGAAACTCATTAACCACTGGAATGGATTAAAGAGTCGGGGATTCTTCTTGGATATCCTAAACCCTGACAATATGATAAATACAACCCTTTGCTATTAACTTTTTCTCCCGAAGATAGGATTTGAACCTACCTATTGGTATAGCTACACTGCCCTTCCACTCTCATACTACCTCCATAGAAAGTGGATTCGGGCTGTCTTGGTCAAACATTCTACATTGGCATAACATGGCGCTAGCCAATCCATATCCATAATTGCATCAAAATCGATCATTTCTAGCTCCACTAAATCTGCTAAAGTCTGGCATCCAACGACCTTTACTGTATAATCCCGGTAGATCCTTTTATCTATAATAGAATCATAGACGAGCATAGACACCAAAAAGGGTCGCTAAAGAAATTCTGGCGTTATACCAAACTTCCGGGCCACTAATCGAGTAACATAGACAAAGTGGAACATAGGTATGTCAAAACATAAACTGAGTGAGAGAAAATGTCCAGTATACCTGTCACAACATCCGGTGACGACTCTGACTCCTGTCGCCCCGATAAAGCAAAAGTGCGATCCGGACCGCTGCCTGAACTGGATGCCCCTGACCTGCCTCAGCCTCTACTGGCTAGAGCTGAGGGCCTGTGCCCTGCTGAAGGTGCTGGGGCATGTGACCCTGCTGAAGACCTATCCTGTCGATCCCGATCACCCTGACCTCTAGCTGGATAATCCCTCATCATGTGACCCTCTTATCCACAAGTATAACAAGTAGTAGAACCATATCTGCATACCCTAAAATGATGTCGACTACAAATAGCACAACGTGGCACAGTGGGTCTGCTCTGATCTGGCCCCCTCTGCTGCTGAGAGCCTGATGCCCTTGAGCTCTCACCGGGTCCTGACCGCCCTCAGCGGTCTGATCTACTACCCTGCGGCTGCTGAGAAGCTAGGGGTCTAGGTGGCCTTCTTAATATTCGTGACCTAGGTCCACCCTGAAATTCTGCCTGCATATCACTGGGTCTAGCCCTATGACACAACTCTTGATTTATTCTTTCTATCTCCTGTTGTCGCTGCTTGATACCCTCAATATTCTAAGCGAAAGCCTGAATTCGGGCAATGTCCATGTCCTCTCGCAGAGTAGCTGTCACACAAGTTTCCACGTATTTTGGAAGCAGCCCCATAATAAACTGATGTACTCTGGCAGGCATAGTGTCTACAAAAGCTGGCGCATATCTGGCCAAAGAATCAAATCTCATAACACATTCCCAGACACTCATCGAGCCCTACTCCAGGCGCAAAAGTTTGTCTACCCGGGCCTGTTAGATTTCCCGCGGCAAGTAGTGATCTAGGAAGGCCTCTGAGAAACTGGACCAAGTCGGAGGAGGAGTGTCTCTTGATCGGGACCTCTCCCATCTCTCGTACCATAACACTGCTATGTCCCGCAATCGGAATACCGCTAACTCAACCAACTCTGCGGGTGTAGCATGCATTACCCTAAAAATCCACTGTAACTAATCCAGGAAGTCCTGAGGGTCTTCTTCCTAGTCCGTCCATGGAAATTATGGGGGACTCAGGGCAAGGAACTCTTGGACCCTTGAACTCCCAGTTCCTCCTGAAGATTTAGCAACCACTGGTACTACAGGCTGGCGCTTAGCGACCATCATTTGAGCTAACATATAGACGGTGCTTCTAACCTCCTGATTGGATGGTATAGGTATAGAAGGTGCCGACATGTCTTCTGCCCTGGAGGGCTCCTGGCGTGGTGGAGACTGATGAAAAGACTGGGATGAAATCTCCCTATTGCCCTCAGATTAGGCTAGCTCTGACTGGGGCACCCTGCTAGTGTCCTCTCCTGTTGCATCATCTAATTTCCGGCCGGTCGTAGTCTGTCGCGTGTCTGAAATTTCTCTATAGATAAGCAGAATAAGGTACGCTTAGGAACTCAACCCTATACAACATAGCTATACAACACGACTGAAGAAGAACGAAGGGTAACCACACTATTATGCTCCACAGCCTCCTGCCTATGGAATGTGGTGCACAACACACCCATAGACAAGACTCTACTAGACACGGCTTGCAGACTCCCTAAGATACAACCTGCTCTGATACCAAGTTTTTCACGCCCCACCTTGGTAGGCATGACTGTTACCTGGTTCCATACAGGGATCTGAACTGACCTTACTGGGTTTCTGCACTTCTGGTGCATGCCTACTCTATAAATCAATAAAATGACGAGCTATATCTTGGCTGTAAACAAAACCCCCGACCGACAAGGCCGCATAGCCACCTGTAAAAAGAAAACAAATAATCAACAACACGCAATAAAGGGGATCCTATGCGGGCTGAAAA
The DNA here is from genome assembly GCA_018107945.1 of Datura stramonium. Lineage (NCBI taxonomy): Eukaryota > Viridiplantae > Streptophyta > Magnoliopsida > Solanales > Solanaceae > Datura > Datura stramonium. The sequence goes on along the minus strand of JACEIK010004680.1, from coordinate 3,024 downwards.
GACCACCGTGCTGTCTAGTTATAGCATAATGAAAATAGGTAGCCAGAACTATACTATAGCCAACAAGGCTGCTAACTAATGGATAAACTAGGACCCATATGACCATCACACAAAAGAAAACATACATAGGCCTCACACGCCCAACAACAAAACTAATACTAGAAATTTGTAGCCTGCAAGCCTCTAAGAGTGGAATAATGGTCGGGACAAGGCCCTAACCTACCCATAAACTGTACAACAAAAGAACAAACCTTATAACTAACAACTCCGGGGAAAAAGAAGCTAATTAGACTGCTGACTTGGCTGATGACTGGGGAGGTCTTGAACTGCATCTAATCATACCTACAGGAAAGTAATGCAGCGCCCAAAGATGGGCGTCAGTACAATATGTACCAAATATGTAAGGCAGTAAATGAAAATGACTGAGTTATACTGATAATAAAACTGAAACAATTCAATAGTTGGGATAGAGATATAACCTGAATATCCTTACAACCTGCTGTATAACTAACAGTAAGTAATGCAAACAAGAACCTTTCCTGGCCCCCATAAGCCCGGAAGGTACAACCAGCATAGAATATCCCGCTTGGGGCCCCCGTAAGTCCTGACGAGCACACTTAAATATATATACCCCTGACAAGGTCAAAATGAGTCAACAAGTAACTATAGCCAACCTGCCTGTCCCCTAGGTCTGCAACTAAACTCGCTCGAATCCTGTAGTTGTGCCTGAGTCCGATGGACTCCTGTAACTACACCCTAGGCACCAGGCTCGACGAGGGTCAACGATGCTGATACGACATAAAATGATAATCTAGCCATGGAATGGATTGTAATATGGCCCTTGGGCCTCTACATAGTCCCTTGAGACAACATCTAGCTTTTTGTAGCAATCTATATAGCCCCATAGGCAACGACACAACTAGTAACGCTGGGGTTGGACAAAGGAAAGCTATATAGGGCAGGGTCAATCCCAATCTAAGGATAAAACACTAATCTCAAACTAACAATAGTAGCTAACCATAACAATCATGCTTTTGGCTTTTTTACGAGGATCTAGGTCATATTACAATACGACAGAAATAACTTGCCGAAGGAATTTGCCTTAACATACCTCGAATGCTGATTTCCGATTAACTAGCGAGTTTTAACTTGCAATCGGCGGTTCTTTCCAACTATAACCTTTATGGTGAGAGAATAGGACTAATTTCAATACTAAATTCAGCAAATAATAATGACTTTCAATAACAATAGCAACTATGATTCAACTCCGAATAACTTGGCCGAAAACCTATAATTTCTCGAGAGTTCAGAAGGGAGAAACACTTACGTAGTGCTTTTGGCCATTTAGGATTCAATTTGGAGAAATTCTGTCAACCTTTACTCATCGGGGTTCCAGTTTTTCGAGCGAATTTTTGAGAAATAACTCCATAGAAATGCTTTCTGTAGGCCTAGAACTCGTTACCCAAAGTTAATTTGTATTTGGACGGCGTTTGGTAGTGTAATTTGATGAAAATCTAAGAATATTTGCGTGCTCTCCCTATTTTGGTCGTGGGATCAATTTTGCAAATGAAATGAAATTAAGCCAAGGGCCTATATATACTTGCATGGCCGGTGGCGTAGGGGCGCCTCACGCTGGACAAAGCGCCAACCCTGTGCCGCACTGCACCTTTCAAAGAGCTAGTAGGCCTGGCGCGCCGCGTTTCCTAGCGCACTACCAACTGGTGCATCACACTAGCCCCTCTCGGCCTAGCCTCACCCGACTTTTCTTTCGAGGCTTTTCCCACATGCGTCAAGCTCTCCTTACTCATCACAAATCCATGCATATGCCTACTAACTAGTAACATTTTATGGGGTGTGACAACCACGACTCGTTAAGTGACTCATGGGGAAATGTTGAGACTTGGTTGAAAATTTGGGAATTTTGGTGACCACGGGTGTGACCACGAGTCATGGTCAACACCACGAGTCGTTAGGTCAGCCGTGGCCAAGGGGTGCTTGAAAGATGAGAAGTTTCGGTTGTGGTGGTAACGGGTTGGTCACCACGAATCGCCGGGTACACCACGAGTCGTGGTGACCCTCAGATGAAAAATGGCAATACAACTAACGACTGGCAGACCACGAGTCGTGGTCTAGGGCACGAGTCATCCGGTCCCTCATGGAGACTGGAGTGTGTTTTCCTTGTGAATTTAATAACTGCTTTTCTGTAATTCCTAAGTTCCTAAGGCCTAAACTACGTCATTTTAAGATCAGAATAGAGTGTTTTAAAAAGGTTAAGTCATTCCAAGACTATCCTAATTCATGCAAGCAAGCATAGAGGTTTTGAGAGGTGATCAAGCCTAGTTTTTCAAAGTTCTTTGCCATGAACTAAACATAGCCCCGAATGAGACACGGGACAAGGTGCCCTAAGAGACCCCAAGTCGACCCATGGCTTGAACATATATCTAACTCAATCAATTGAAGTGGAAGAATTAACATAATAAATATAATGGAAGTCTAGTATAATGCATAATCCAGAAATACAACACGAGTCTGAAGCTGAATACATTCTATTGTCTGAAAAGCCTCTAAGTCTAATGAGTTGATGGGACAAGACCCCAACTAACTCTCTAAGTATGAAACTATAAATACTCAAATATAACCGAATAAAAGAGGGGCCCTTGATAGATGAGGACTCACCAACAGAGACTAATGCTAACTCTGAAAGCTGGCTAGTGACGGGGCTGAGTCTGACGATCGGAACCTGTATCATGAAACGATACAGTATAGAGTATGCGGTCAGAACGTGGAATGTACTGAGTATGCAAGGTATGTAAAACCGCTTCAATAATAAAAATCATTTAAAACATGCATATGTAAAACATGATCAAAACAAAAATCTGAGAGTAGGACTTGCATGCTACTTTCTGAAATTATGATCTGAACATAACATAACATCATACTGAATCGAATGACCCAAAGCTTAATTCTGATAATCATAAGTAAAACTGAACATTGTGTCAAACCTCTTTTAGAATATATATATAT
>JACEIK010004679.1:86843-97742 GCA_018107945.1 Datura stramonium | reverse complement strand
CCATCAACCCCTCAGACATGTTAGAGTCTTATCAAATAATATGTAGAAGTTCAGCTTTGTCAGTATTGACTCTATATGGTTTATATGTATTCAGACTTCCGCTTATTCATGTTTCAGTTGTCAGCTTTCGCTTGATGTATGTGCTTTAGTTATTATTTTCATGCCATGGGTCGACTTGGAGCCATTTGTGGTTATAGGTTCTGTGTCTCGGTTCGGACCTGTGTTTGGGTCGTGACAAACTTGGTATCAGAGTATTAGGTTTTGAAGTGTCCTAGGGTGTCCAAAAGTTGTGTTGAGTAGAGTCTTTTCCATGGGTGTGAAGCGCGCAACCCTTATAGGGGAGAGGCTACAAGATGTTTTACGAAATTTCCCTTCTACATGATTTATGTCATGTGATGAAGTATCTCTCTATCCTTCTAACTCATGCTATACGCATTTGTAGAATCATGCCTCCACGTCGAGTAAATGGTAGAAGAAACGGAAATGGAAATGGCCATGAAGATGGCAATGGAGATGGGCACTGTCAAGCCCCGCCATCACCAACAAGTCTCTCATACCGAGTTTAGAGAGACTTTTTAGATGTTGGCGCATGATTTGATCGTTTAGTTCAACCACCAGACGGTGGCCCATGTCCCTCATAATGGGAATGCCGCGTCGGCTCGAGTTCGGGCCTTTCTCAGGATGAATCCACCTGAGTTTCTTGGGTCAAGAGTGGATGAGGACCCGCATAAGTTTCTTGAGGAGATATAGAAGATCACCCAGATTATGGGGGTGACGGGAGAAGAGAGCGCAAATTTAGCCTCCTACCAGCTGAAGGGGTTGCTTACATTTAGTACCATCAGTGGATGGACAGTAGAGTAGTTGGCACCATTCTGGTGATTTGGAATGAGCTTATGGCCTTCTTGGATAGATTCTTCCCTCGAGAGTTGATGGAGGCAAAAACGGCGGAGTTCGTCAACTTGAGGCAGAACCATATGACTGTCCAAGAGTACGCTTTGGAGTTCACCCGACTGTCCAAGTATGCGCCGGAGATGGTTGCGTTTTAAAGAGCTCATATGAACAGATTTGTGTGTGGAGTTTCAGATTCGCCAGTCAAGGAGTGTAGGACCGAAATGCTGAATAGTGATCTAGATTTCTCTCGATTAGTTATATACGCCCGATAGATAGAGGCAGATTAGATGAAGGAAAGGGAGAGCGAGGTTGAGAGGGTCAGAATAGGTAGCTTTGGGTTCTCCCAACAAAGGTCTAGTGGCTAACAACATTAGCAGTACCACCAGAGACCATCAACCCTACCGTTGTCATCAGCTAGTGTGCCATCTAGATCTAGGCATGATTAGAGGGGGAGGACAATAGGCCCAAGATGTTAGGGGAGCTGGTCAGGAGAGCGCAACATGCCAATTTGCAGCAAGTGTGGCAGGAAGCACCCTAGAGAGTGCCTAGCAGGTTCAGGTGCGTGTTTCAGGTGTTGGAAGCTTGGACATTTGCTCGGAGACTACACATCTGCCAGACAGGGCCATATTAGATCCATGACCTAGCCACCAGTTCAGCAGCTCCACCCGTCTACTCAGCTCAGCAGGGTGCATCCAGTAGTGCAGGTGGTGGTTAGTGTTAGAACAGATTTATGTCATCTCATCTTATTAGGAACAGGAGGTCTTTCCAGATGTTGTCGCTGGTATGTTACGAGCATTTCATCTTCATGTGTATGCATTGTTAAATCTAGGGTCTACTTTATCTTTTGTGATTCCTTATGTTGCCATTAGTTTTAGAGTCAGTCCCTAAATCCTATCAGAACCCTTCTCAGTCTCTACTCCAGTACTCATTTATAGCTCAATGGGTATACAGAAATTTCCCTATCACAGTCCTTCAGAAAGCTACCTCAACCGATTTAGTAGAGCTAGACATGTATGATTTTGATGTTATCTTTGGTATGGATTGGTTCCATGTATGTTATGCATTAGTGAATTGTAGAACCCGTGTAGTAGAGTTTCGATTTCTGGGTGAGCCAGTACTATAATGGAATGGTAGTTCACCTGTGCCTGTAGGTTGCTTTGTTTCCTACCTTAAGGCCAGAAAGATGATTTCCAAGGGTTGCATGTACTATCTAGTTCGGGTTAAAAATGATACATCTGAGACCCCGACTTTTCAGTTTGACCCTATTGTATTTGAGTATCTAGAGGTTTTCCCGGATGATCCACCAGGAGTCCCTCCCGAGCGGGAAATTGACTTTGGTATTGACCTTCTTCCCGATTTTTGCGCCCCAGCGCACGTGGTCGTACAAATAATACAGTGGTCCTTTTTAAGAGCCGGATGTCGAACCCAGAGGGACTGGACTTATTTCAGTGAATATTTAAGTTCAAGTGTTAATTTAACCTTTACAAGTATTTATTGTAAAGATTTTGGAAAATTGTAATTAAATCTAGGGGTGATCACAAAACAATCGAAAAACAATACCAGAAGAACCTAGAGTTAAAGCTTGATAATCATGCAATGCTACAATTCACAATAGTTCGAGTATAAAAACTTCAGTTGTTGTCTCACATAGTTAACATGCAGTGTTCATGGTCTCTCAAAACTTTAAACACAACAAACTAGTGTCACACCTACATCATTAAGCGGGAACTTGACGTCTTAATTCGTGAGAAATTTACTACGTAGATGTGGTTTACGGGGTTTGTGCCCTTGATTATGGACTTTTGTACCTCTAATCATTTAATCTGATTTAGCTTCACAACTTCTTCTACGAGCGGTGATGTGACAATTCCGTTTTATTAACCAAGCAAGACAAATTAGGTATAGTTTCTATCCTAAACGCAAATCTTATCGTAAAGAAAAGAACTTGATCCCTACATTCTTTTGTTCTAAACTAGGGTTACTCTTTCGAGCTTTTACCTAACCTTAACAAGTTTTTTTTCATGGTGATCAAGCATAAAAACATCAATAATTAAGAATGCAAGAAAAAACAACAACTAAAAACTCAAACCAAAGATGAATTTAAGTATTTACATTCATATCATGTGACTTCAACCGTAGAGGAAGGGTTTTAGCCACTCATGTTCGTACAAATACTCAAAAACATAATTAGAGTAAGATACTTACAAGAGTATTTAAAATAAAATGAAAAATAATGAACCCTAGGTAGAGTTCTTCACTTCTCCTTTCGTTACTTTCCATTGTTCTCAAAATATTTCGTGAATAATGATTTTAGAAGCAAAGGGTTTAATTTATACTAAGTAAGAAAAATGAAAATTTTGGCCGTGGATGGAATGCCTCCATGCCACGTTGCCCATCGCGGAAGGTTGCCTCCGTGACACGGAGAAGTCGCACATGCCCACTGTTTTAGGACTTCTCGGCATGTCCTTGCGCTGCACTGATGTGCGTCGCCCAACGTGGCATGCCACTAGTCGCACTGATGGGAGGCCGTGGTATTACATGGACGCATAGGCCTCCTGCCTTGGCATGTCCTCACGTGAGTGCATGCACGGCATGGCACGACGCCCTAGCATGCTGCTTGCCTAGCTTGGCACGCTGGCATGTGCTGGCATCCTACCGCTTGTGCTTTCTTCATGCGACTTCTTTGCAATAACTTCCATGCTTTCCTTTTGTGCATTAAACATCATTTTTATTCCCTCCTAAGCATAATTCACCTACAAAACATGGGCTAATCATATTTGTTAGTTCATGTACAAAATTATACAAAAAATCACATGAGAAGGTAATCAATTAGATTGACAAACATGACTCAATTAAGATATAAAATAGTACTTGGGCACGTAATTATGTCCAAGATCACTATCCCACACTTAAAGCCTTGTTCGTCCTTGAACAACTCGGTTCCATCTCATGCACATGAAGAACTCACACATAGCTAATTGACACAAGACAATTCAAGCTAAGGCTACAATGATTGTTTTAGAGAGCAAGTTAAAAATAGAGCATGCAAGATATAACCACTAAAATCACATATAATTTTGTTAAGACTTTCTAGCCTCAAGAATCAACTCTCAACCTCAACAAACTCATGCACATCAACCAAGTAATACATCCGACATGAATTTTATCCTTCATCAAACATGTTCCCACACAACAAGAGAGTTACCCAATTTTTCGCTCATATGTTTTCAAATTATAACATGTATGGGTATATGAATAAGAAATACGCTCACTCTCAAAAAGAGTTCACATGCAACAGGTATTGACCCATAAGCTTGCCTTTAGTGTTTTACTCCACTAATTTAGGAATGTTTGAACGTAAGATCAAGTAGGACTTAATGGGTTGTAATGTAAACTAAGGGACAGGTAGGTACTATTCTGGCCAGTAATAGTGACTATCTTCCCTAAGCGCTTTTAATACATCACCCTTTCATTACGAATATCTATCCTCTTACTTCACCTTTATTATTTTCAACTCTCATTTTTCCTCTTTGTTTCTCCATTTCCTTAGGCACACTTAAGCTATTAGTAAGGAGTACTTAAGCAATTTTTTTTCTCTTTTCTTCTTTTACTCCCTACTAACTCTTATTCATTTTTAAAAAAATGCACCTCTAGTCTTTTCTTCAACTCCCACAACTACTATTTTCCTTCTCCTTCCAACTTCTCATTCCTTAACTTCTTTTGCATTTTCACTATAAGTGCTTAGGAGTTTTGGATCAAATTCAAGGCTATTGAAAAGAAAGGATTAAGCTCATTTTGTGGCTAGCAAAGAATAGGCTAAAGGCTCAATGGGGCTAACTAGGATCAGACATTCAAGGTAGGTAAAGCGAATGATAAAAATTAGGCTCATTCAAAGAAATGCCTAAATCATCTCCTACAATCGACATCCCACATTTCATTTTATATACACACCAAGAAAGTTCTAGACACTACACAATGGCATGGAATATTCGAAAAACTTACACTCAGCAGCACATTCTCAATTCAGGACAGATTCAGTAGACTCTTAACTCAACTAATCACAAGAATTTAGAATTAAGATTTTAGCACATAGAGTCATATTCAAGAGCCTAGGTGTCTCAAACAGAGTTATACAACTTCTAAGCATGCTTCAAAATTTACAACACTTGCATCTCACAATCATGTGCAACACATAACAAGAATATCAAGCTATCAATCAACTAAGGGTTCACAACAAAAAGCTATTGACTAATTTTCCCTTAAGACGGTTATCATCCATCCAGCATCGAGAAAAGTCCCTAACTATGACTAAAAACAGCTATGTACAAACAAACAAAAATTTATTCATTGGTTCAAAGTGCCCCCCGTCGGAAAAGAACCGAAAAGAAAAATCAACAGGTGGGTGAAATGTGCTCAACTCCAACTCTTCATCAACCAATCTAATATCAAGCACAAAATTCAAATTTTTGGAATTTCCCTCACCCCACACTTGAATCATGCTATGTCCCCAAAACATCAACTAAAAGTAATACAAGGGTGAGAAATACTCCCTGAAGCTTCTAGGCCTAGCTATCAGCATGTTTTTCTTTATTTTTTCACAAGTGGGTCATGACCTCACACTCATCTTTTTCCATGCTCCTTAGCTTCCTCTTCTAAGGGTACTCAGACTTCCCCTCACTCTGTTCTTAAGTCACCACAACAACAACACAAAGTGAAAATAACCAAAATAAAAAAAAGAAACATAAAATTATACCTGTGGTACCCTTGGGTTGCCTCCCAAGCAGCTTCTGATTTTTTGTCGCGGCACGACGTGGACTATCCTTCTCAGGATATCCTCAAACAGGTGTTCCCTTTTGAGAATCATCTTTTTCTCTTTTTGATTTTAGAGGCAACAACCTCCACTCTGTCCCTTTCTTCTTCCAACTTCTTTTCCAATTTTTGCCCTTCATCAGATTCGAGCTGAAATGTGATCATTTCCTGCAGCAGTGGACCCATAGAATCTACCACCCCACACTTAGCATCTGACAACACACTGATCTTACAACGATCCCTATAGTGTGTGGGTGGGTTGATCTATGGGTAGACTCTGAAGATCTCTTCTTCATCATCGACACTCATTTTAAGGGTCCCTGCTCTTACATTTATAATTACTCCTCCAGCAGCCAAGAATGGTCATCTGAAGATCAGGGGTACCTTGTCATCAACTTTAAAGTCAAGAATGATGAAATTAGCGGGTATAATGAACTTACCCACTTTGATGAGAAGGTCCTCAATTATTTCCTCCGGTGCCACTGTGGACTTATCTGCCAGCTGCAGCATTACTCATGTTGGCCTCGGCTGATCCAACCCCAGGGTGTTAAACAGAGATAGGGGCATTAAATTAACCGCTGCCCCTAAATCACACAAAGCCCTTATCACTTCAGCTTTACCAATTTGTATGGGAAGGGTGAAACTCCCTGGGTCCTTGAGTTTTTTTGGCATCTTGCTTATTACCTTGTAGCTGCACTCCTTAGTTAGTGCCACTATTTGGACATTCGCCGACCTAATTTTATTGGCCACCACATCTTTTAAGTACTTAGCATACTTTGGCATTCCCTACAAAACATCAATTAAGGGAAAATTGATGTGAAGTTCTTTGAAAATATCAAAGAACTTTTTAAAGAATTCTTCCTCCTTGATCTTCTTGAGCCTTTGCGGGAATGGTGGTGGTGGTCTCTGTGCTGGCTGCAATGATGATTGTGCATTGTGTTGCACATCACTCTTAGTTCCTCATCTGTCGGCTTCTGGACCCTGTCTAACCAACTCTGGCTGCACCTCATTTCTCTTTTCCTTTAGTGGTGCATCAACCAATTTCTTGCCACTCCTCAGACTGATGGCATTGACTTGTCAGGGTTTGTATGTGTGTCACTGGGTAACCCTCCCTGAGGTATGGTGTGCTGAGCAGCTGATAATTGACCCATCTGCTTCTCTAGATTTTGGGTGGCCAACTGCTGATTTTTCAAATCTGAAGCCATTCATGCTTGATTCTCTGCCAATTGGGTCTGAGTAGCCATAATTTTCTTCAACATCTCCTCAATGTTGCCGTTGCTCGACTGGCCACCATTTTGCTTGTTCTGCTGCTGATACTGCTGCTGCTGGATGCTGGTAGCTCTGACTTTAATTGCCACCCCAAGAAAAATTTTGGTGACTCTTCCAAACTCTTATAGTACGTGTTACCAAAATTTTGATTATTTCTCTGAACATTCCCCACAAAATTTACTGATTTAGGATTGGCCTCACAAGATTCTGTATTGTGCCCATTATTACCACAGATTTCACATTAACTCGGAGCCTGTTGAATTGCATTCACTCATCCCTGCAGTTGCTTCATACTCAGTACTGAGTCGTCATCTAATGCTGAAATGATGCTAGCTGTGCTGCTAAAGCATTGACACTGTCCACTTCTATCAGCCCTGCAACACTCTTACCTGCCTTTCTTAATGATTCGTTGTTCCACTCTAGATTTGCTTAAGCAATCCTGTTCAACAGAGTGTACAACTCATCATATGTATTTTCCAATGCTTGCCAACACGATGTAGAGTCTAATAGAATTTTTGTATGTGGGTCTAGACTCTCCACAAAGGTATGGGCTAACACCTCATTGGACTGCTGGTGATGGGGCCAGTCTCTCAACAATCACTTGAATCATTCCCAAACCAAATATAGGTTCTCCACCGGCCTCTGCTTAAAGCTTAATATCTCACTTCTAAGCTTGGCAGTCTTGCTTGAAGGGAAGAATCTGATGAGGAACTTCTTTCTAGGTCTTCCCAAGAAGTAATGGAATTCGGTGGCTCAGCCTTCAACCACCTCTTTGCCTCTCCCAACAATGAAAATGGCAAGAGTGTGAGTCAGACATAGTCAGTTGACACTCCGTTGGGGAAAAAAGTGTCACTAATCTCTAGGAAATTCTGTAAGTGCTGTTGTGGGTCCTCATGAGTCATCCCAGTGAACTGGACCTCGAATGTAATAGCTGTATCATGTTCTGCTTAAGCTCAAAGTTCCCTCTGCGCTCCGGTTTGCGAATACTTAAGGTCACATTCGTCACTAGTGGGATTGCCACTTCGTGAAATGGTCGAACTGCCATCTGATTAGGTAACAACTCTGCTTACTCAACTGGTGGAGGTTATTGTAACTACTCTTGTAACCTTTTCGACTTCCGCTCTAGAGCTTCCCTCCTGAGCAAATGTAGTTGGCGTTCAGGTTCCAACAAAGGTTCCACAAGCTCTCTATTCCTTGCCGGTTCTGCAAGGACAACCTATTACCTGCAATATAGAAGACTAAGACCAAGTTTTTCAACACTTAAGGAAATTAAAAATCACACAAAAACTTAAAATTTACTAATTTCGCCAGTCCCCGGCAACAGTGCCAAAAATTTGTTACGCCCCAGCGCATGTAGTCGTACAAATAATACAGTGACCCTTTTTAAGAGACGAATGTCGAACCCACAGGGGCTGGACCTATTTCAGCGAATATTTAAGTTCAAGTGTTAATTTAACCTTCATAAGTGTTGATTGTAAAGATTTTAGAAAATTGTAATTAAATCTAGGGGTGATCACAAAACAATCAAAAAACAATACAAGAAGCAACTAGAGTTAAGGCCTCATAATCATGCAATGCTACAATACATAATGGTTCAAGTATAAAATTTCAGTTGTTGTCTCACATAGTTAACATGCAGTGATCATGGTCTCTCAAGCCTCTAAACATAACAAACTAGTCTCACACCTACATTATTGAGTGGGGATATGACATCCTAATTCGTGAGCAATTTACTACGTGGATGTTGTTTATGGGGTTCGTGCCCTTGATTATGGACTTTCGTACCTCTAATCATTTAACCTGACTTAGCTTCACAACTATTTCTATGAGCGGTGATGTGACAATTCCGTTTTATAAACCAAGCAAGGAAAATTAGGTATTGTTTCTATCCTAAACGCAAATCTTATCGTAAAGACAAGAAATTGCTCCCTACATTCTTGTGTTCTAACCTAGGGTTACTCTTTCGATCTTTTACCTAAGCTTAACAAGTTTTTTTTTTCATGGTGATCAAGCATAAAACATCAATATTAAGAATGCAAGACAAAACAACAACTAAAAACTCAAATCAAAGATTAATTTAAGAATTTACATTCATATCATGTGACCTCAACCATAGAGGAAGGGTTTTAGCCACTCATGTTCATACAAATACTCAAAAACATAATTAGAGTAAGATACTTATAAGAGTAGTTAAAAGAAAATGAAAACTAATGAACCCTAGGTAGAGTTCTTCACTTCTCCCTTCGCTCCTTTCCATTGTTATCAAAATATTTTGTGATAAATGATTTTAGAAGCTAAGGGTTTAATTTTTACTAAGTGATAAAAATGCAAATTTTGGCCGTGGATGGACTGCCTCCGTGCCACGCTGCTCATCGTGACAGGTTGCCTCCGTGACACGGAGCAGTCGCGCATGCCCATTATTTCGGGGCTTCTCGGCATGTCCTCGCGCTGCATTAGTGCACGTCGCCCAGCATGGCATGCCACTGGTCGCGCTGATGGAAGGCCGTGGCACGACATGGATGTGTAGGCCTCCTCCCTTGGCATGTCCTAGCGCGCGCACATACACGGTGTGGAACGGCGCCTAGCGCACTACTTGCCTATCTTGGCATGCTGGCATCCTACCCCTTGTTCTTTCTTCGTGTGACTTCTTTGCAATCACTTCCATGCTTTCCTTTTGTAAATTAAACATCATTTTCAGTCACTCCTAAGCATAATTCACCTACAAAACATGGGCTAATCATATTGCTTAGTTCATGCATGAAATTATGTAAAAAATCACATGAGAAGGTAATTATTAGATTGACAAACATGACTAAATTAAGATATAAGATAGCACTTGGGCATGTAATTATGCCCAAGATCACTGATACACAACCTATATCTATTCTTCCTTACATAATGGCTCCAACTAAGCTAAAAGAGTTGAAAGAGCAGTTGAAGGATCTTCTTGATAAGGGCTTCATCAGGCCTAGTAAATCTCTGTGGGATGCACCAGTTCTCTTTGGTCGGAAGAAGGATGGTTCTCTTCATATGTGCATTGACTATCGACAGTTGAAAAAGGTCACAATCAAGAACAAGTATACCCTCCCTAGAATTGATGACTTGTTTGACTTACTTCAGGGTGCTAAGTGCTTCTAAAAGATAGCCCTCAGGTCTGGATATCACAACCTCAGAGTTAGAGAGAATGATATCCCAAAAACAACCTTCAGAACTCGGTATGGTCACTATGAGTTTGTAGTTATGTATTTTGGACTAACAAATGCTCCTACAGCTTTTATGGACCAGATGAACAGGGTGTTCAAGACATATTAGGATGTATTCGTGATTGTCTTCATAGATGATATTCTCATATAGTCATGGAGCGAAGAGGAGAATGCTGCTCATTTGAGGATCATGCTACAGACTCTTAAGGATCGCTAACCATTTGCTAAATTTAGAAAGTGTGAGTTTTGGTTGAACTCGGTAGCATTTTTGGGTCATGTGGTGTCAATCGAGGGTGTGCAGTGGACTCTCTAAAGATAGAGGCGGTGAAGAATTATCCTAGACCAATTAGCCCTTCGGATATCAAGAGCTTTTTGGGTTTAGCTGGCTATTACAGAAGCTTTTTTGAGGAATTCCAATGCAGCACATTTTACTAAGTTGACCAAAATAAATTCAAATTGCAGCAATCGGGTACTTGTGAAAAGTGTTTTCAAGAGTTAAAGACTCAACTCACTTCAACACCAGTATTGACCCTACCAGAGGGAAGGGATGGATTCATTGTGTATTGTGATGCCTTTATGGTTGGTCTTGGTTGTGTGTTGATGCAACATAGTAAGGTCATTGCATATGCCTGATCTGGGGCATATTTATATGCCCAATTGATACTCAAATGCATCGCTTTTGCCTTGTTTATCCAACAATGTGTGTACATTCGCATGTAAATTGTAG
>JACEIK010004679.1:42758-63534 GCA_018107945.1 Datura stramonium | reverse complement strand
TATTGCATAAATTATACGCGGTGTTACAGAGAATAGGTCAAGAGGGCTAGATCTTTAGAGTCTTACGGATAATCTTGGGTCGGTTTTAGGCCCCAGTCTACTGACGGCCAGCCTATTCAGTTGATAGTGCTCCACCCCAGTCACAGAGGAGCAGATATGATAACTATGCTAAACTTGGGATAATTTAGGGTTCAAGGGTACCTAACTCACATCGCTAGGGGACTTTGGGTAAGATGAGGCCACCTCTGCTACCATATAATCATTGTGAGCACATCCTGGACCATGACTTCAGGGTATGAATGTATATTATCAATGTGGGCTTCCAGGACATGTGATACGACACTATCCAAATAAAGGTACGGGCGGCACAACAAGCCATCAGGGTCGACAATAACCTCTTTTTTCGGTATTCATCCTTCAAGGGTAGGTCCTTAGACATCTATATGTCGAGGTATAGGTAGAGGAGGCAGAGCATCTAGTTCATGCGGTGGTCAGAACCGCTTCTATCTATGGCATGCCGTCAGGATTTTGAGGCATCCCTAGATGTTGTTATAGGCATATATCAATTTTCTCACATTATGTGTATGCACTAATAGATCTAGAGTCTATGATTTCATACATTACTCCCTATATCTCTGGGAAATATGGGATAGAGCTTAAAAAGTTATGGGAACCATTTGTAGTGTCAACTCTAGTTGGACTCTCAGTTATAGCTAGACGGGTCCATCACAACTGTATCACTATAGTAAGTAGTAGAGGTACTATGACAGATCTATGTAAGCTCGAAATGGTTGACCTTGATCTTATTATGTACATGGATGGATATCTGTATTTTCACGATCCAAGTGTATACCCTGAACGCGACAAAATTTCTAGAGCCACAAGTAACCCCAAGCTAACTTATGGCATACCATATTACTAACATAATCTAAAATAAATAGAAAACTAAGAAAAGCAAATTGAAGTGTAAAATATTCTTTTATGTATAAAGTTATAATCTAATAAAAGACTGAAGTTTTATAACAATGCTGAGAAGTAAAGTCGAAACTAATACAACTCCGTCTGAAAGCCTCTAATAACTGATGAGCTGCTGAGACAAGTTCGCAGCTAACTCCAAAGTATGAAACTAATCTGAAGACAAATACTAAAATAAGAAAGATAACTTTGTTCCTTGGGAGATGAGGACTCACCATTGTCCGGCGTTGGTAGTCACTGGAGGAGTGTAACTGCAATGCTGAGCTTGGATACCGGAATCAATATCATAAAATAATATAGCATAGAGAATATGCGGTTGGTAGTTTGAATGTACTTAGCATGTGAGGTATGCAATAGAAGTGTAAAACATGCTATAATGATTTTAAAGATATACTGAACTGATGTGCAATGGCCTAGAATGCATAAATACTGAAGGTATCATGAAAATCTAAAAATACTGAAACATAATAGTAAAACTGATTTTAGGGTCATACATATGCACTGAAAGCTGAAAATGTAACTAAAGTTGAATATTGTAATTGTACAGTATGAGAGCCTATTAACCGACATATAACTACTTGAGCTAGAAGTGGAGTTCGATGTATATTCCCCATCAATAGGACCCAATATTCCTTGCACGGGTATAAAGACATGGCCATGTGATCACCAAACTAAGGCCCTTGTGGACTAATAACCTATGGTGATATGTAGTTATGAGAACCTGCGTGCGCTGAACCGCGAGCCACTCGGTACTAAGTACTACTCCCAACTAGATATTTATATATGCATATATACTTACATACTGATAGCTTGAAATCTGATGTCCTAAGACTAAGTCAGAACTACTTATCTAAAAGTGTCTTGAGAGCCTATAGGACCTAGTAAACTGATAATACTATAATATACTAAGATTACTGATAATATTGATGATACATAGTATATTGAGAATGCTAAAAATACTGTAAAGCATAAATGTATAATTCTTGAGAAAATCATGTGTACTTTGGTAAATCAAGCTAATTGAAGATAATACTAGTTCATGAAGTAAAATCTCTAAAATCATGCAAGAATAAAGATCATGGAAAAAGTAATATGTAAGATGAAAGTAACTTCTTGGATATGGATTCTTCTAGTCTTGAAAACCATAGAACATAGAGAAAAGATAGGGGAAATTCACCATTGGAAGAAAAACCCTAAGTCATGATTTTTAGGAAAACTATATAACTAGGGTTGCTAAAAATTTTGGGACATAAGGGTAAAAGAAAACCCTTGTTGAAGTCCCAAATACTTTGAGAAGAAAACCCCCTTGATAGAACTTTAATTCTGGAAGCTTTGAGGAAGAGCCCTAACTTTTGCTTGAGAGAGTTCTTGCACTTCTATGGTCAGTTCTTGAGAGTTTAGGAGAAAATGAGAGGGAATGATCGACTAATCCCCTAAATCCCCTCCCAAATTACGTCAATACTATGTAGTTTAGGAATCAAAAGCGTGGGGAGTTACAAAAATTCCCTTGGGAAGTGGTACGAAAAATTGCGCGTCAGTGACCATGACTCAACCTATGATCCGTAGGTCCTTACCACGACTCGTACTGAGTCCCATGGTCACTGATCCTGCCTTTGGTTATTCTTTGAACCTCTTATCACTGACACTCACAACGAACCATACCACCTTACCACAGGCTGTATCATGGCTCGCAGTTACCCAGAAATCCTTGAAAACTTCTCTGAATCCCATCCCATGATTCCTCAGTATGGACCGTACATTCTTGGTATGAGTCATGGGATGCTATCGTGGTTTCATGGAAAAGTTTTGCTAATTCACTGGACTCCAGGCTACAGGTACACGTATGGTTCGTACCTTTATGCCATGAGCCATGAGCCATACTAAGGCTCATACTAAGGAGAAATTCCAGTTTTCTACAGGTTCATAATCCAAGTCTAGGGTCTTATCTTACGAAACTTTGGAGTGTTACATTATATCCCCCTTGGGAGTATTCGTCCTCAAAAGGAGACTAACTAATTTGAAAGAGTTGGGAAAGAGTTACAATCCTAAAATTGAGAGTTATAGACTGAATATTGAGGGAGTGGTTGACTCCGAATTGACATACATATATTGAACTGGATTCATATAACATGGATGCATACTAAGTCATGAAAGGAACTAGAAGGCATAAAACTGACATGATATTGAGTAGAGTACCGAGGAAGAATCTAGTACCTGATATTGAGGTTGATCTGGAAAAGAAAAGGTGAGGGTACTCAACCATCATATCTGCTTTGATTTCCCAAGTAGCTCCCTATACAAGTTGATTCTCCAAAGTACCTTCACTGAAGCGACCTCCTTGTTCCTCAACTTACGAACCTAATAGTCAAGAATCTCAACTGGGATCTCTTCGTAAGAGAGACTATATTTCACTCCCACACTTTTCAATGGAACAACTGAGGTTTCTTCACCGATGCACTTCTTTAAAAGAGACACATGAAAGACTAGGTGCACCGATGCTAACTCCGCAGGCAGGTGCAACTCATAGGCTACCTTGCCAAAACACCTCAAGATCCTATAGGGACCAATATAGCGGGGACGGAGTTTACCTTTCTTACCAAACCTCATCACCCCTTTCATGGGTGAAATCTTCACGTAGACACAGTGATCAACAACAAACTCAAGTTCTCTTCTCCTCACATCTGCATATGATTTTTGGCAGCTTTGAGCTACTTTCAGTCTTTCTATGATAAGCTAAACTTTATCCATAACCTCATAAGATAAATATGGCCCTAATAATGTAGCCTCACGTACTTAAAACCATCTAATAGGTGACCTACATCTCCACCCATAAAGAGCTTTAAATGGGCCATCTAGATGCTGGAGTGGTAGCCGTTACTGTAGGCAAACTGAATGAGAGGTAGTCATCATCCCAACTACCCTTGAAATCAATTACACAAGTCCTCAAAATATCCTCTATAGTCTAAATGATCTGCTCGGCCTAACTATATGTCTGCAGGTGAAAAGCTATACTGAGCTTAACTTGAGTGTCAAGTCCTCTCTGAAATAACTTCCAAAAGTGTGAGGTGAACTGAGTACCCCTATTCGAGATGATGGACAAAAGGACTCCATGCAACTTGAATAACTCCCAAATGTAAATTCTAGCATAATCCTCAGCTAAATTTGTCGTCTTAACTGGCAGGAAATGTGTTGACTTAGTCATCCGGTCTACAATCACCAATATTGAGCTATGCCATTAATGCATATGAGGTAGACCTTTAATGATATCCATGTTTATCTCTTACGCATTCCATGTGGGAATACAGATATCCTCAGTCATACCTCCTGGTCTCTAATGCTTAAATTTCACCTATGGCAGTTTGGACACTTAGCCACAAATTCTGCAATGTCCTTCTTCATTCCATTCCACCAATAGACATCCCGTAGGTCTTGGTACATTCTCTGGCACCTAGGTGGATAGAATATCGAGAGCTTCTGGCTTTCGTTAATATCCGTTGAATCAAATCATCCACGTCAGAAACATATAATCTGCCTTGATAATGGAGCACACCATCTCCATCTTTGAAGAACTCTTCCACCTCTTTCTTAAGGACTGCTTCATTCAACTTAAGAAATATTATATCATTATCTTGACTTGCTTTAACATCCACCACAAGAGAAGACTCTAAACCATTTTGGACTACAACTCCACCTTCGGTTGAGTCAACCAACCGAACTACCAAACGAGCCAGCCAGTGAACATCTCTATCCAGCTTTTTCCTATCATCCTTAATATGAGCAACACTATTCATCAATAGTCTATTGCAAGCGTCAGCCACTACATTGGCTTTACTGGGGTGATACAAAAAACTCATGTCGTAGTCTTTCAACAACTCCAACCATCTCCTCTGGCGAAGATTTAGGTCCTTCTAACAGAACACATACTGTAGACTTTTGTAGTTAGTAAACACATCCACGTGAGCACCATCAAGGTAGTGCCTTCAAATCATCAAGGAAAACACTACCGCTGCCAACTCAAGATCGTAAGTCAAGTAATTCTTCTCATGAACCTTGAGATGTCTAGAAGCATAGCTACAACATTGCCATGTTGCATTAGCATGAAACCAAGGCCAGTTCTAGGGGCATCACAATAAATCACGAACCCATTTGAACCTTTGAGTAGAGTAAAAACTAGGGAAATAGTGAGTCGAGTCTTTAACTCTTGAAAACTCTTCTCACAAGCATCACACCACTGGAATTTGACTTTCTTCTAAGTCAATCTGGATATAGGAAAGGCAATAGAGAAGAATCCTTCCACAAACCATCTATAATAACCGGCTAGACCCTAGAAACTCTAATGTCTGATGGAGAGGTGGGTCTCAACCAGTTCTTAACTTCTACAATCAATCTAAGTACCCTCGTTGGAGATGACATGGCCAAGGAATGTTACTGATTTCAACCAGTATCCAAACTTGCTGAACTTAGTGAATGAGTTGCAATCTCTAAGAGTCTACAAGACTATCCTCAAATGGTCTGCATGCTCATCCTCACTTCGAGAATAGACAAGTATGTCATCTATGAAGACAATGACGAACATGTCCGGGTACTACTTGAACACCCTGTTCATCAAATTCATAAAAGCTGCAGAAACATTCGTTAGTCCAAAAGACATAACTATTAATTCATAGTGATTGTATCGAGACCTGAAGATTGTCTTCGAAATTTCATTCTCCCTAACTCTAAGCTAGCGATAGTCATACTTGAGGTTTATCCTTGAAAAGTAGATAGCACCCTAAAGCTGGTCGATCAAGTCATCAATCCTGGGAATAGGACACTTATTCTTGATTGTGACTTTGTTTAGTTGATGGTAATCAATGCACATTCTAAGTGTATTGTCTTTATTTCACATAAATAGAACTAGGGCAGCCCATGGAGAGATAATGGGTCTGATGAAACCTTTGTCTAAAAGATCCTCCAGATGTTCCTTCAACTGCTTAAGCTCAACTAGAGCCATTCTGTAAGGAGGAATTAAGATACATTGGATATCTTGAAGAAGTTCAATTTCGAAGTTAATTTCCCGCTCGGGAGGGACTCTGGGAAGATCTTCAGGAAATATTTCTAGGAACTCATCTACAACCAGAACTTACTAAGGAGTTGGGGTTTTGGAACAGAAATCCCTAACCCAAACTAAATGATAGATATACCCCTTATAAATTATTTTCCTGGCCTTAAGGTAGGAGATGAACCGACCCTTAGGCTCTGAGGTACTACCCTTCCACTATAGGACTGGTTCATTAGGAAACTGAAACTTAACGACCCTGGTTCTATAGTTGAATGAGGAATAGAAAGATTGTAACTAGTCCATGCCAAGGATACTGTAAAATCCAATCATATCTAACTCTACTAGATTGCTGTGGTGACTTTCTGTAAAACTGTAATGAGAAATTTCTGTCCACCCGACTAGCTATAATTGACTCACCAACGAGAGTAGAGATAGGAAAGGGTGCTGAGAAGATTTTTGGACCAACATCAAACTGAACTACAATGTAAGGAGTCACAAATGAAAGTGTGGATCTTGGACCTAACAATGCATAAACATCAATCTAGAGGAGACATAACATACCAGTGACCACATCAGGCGAGTTCTCCTGATCCTGACGAGATGATAGGGCATAGAAGCGGTTCTGGCACTGACCACCACCTGTGCCAGAAGTAGTACCCTACTGAGATGGATGACTTAACGGATCAGCTGAGGTAAAGGACCAGGCCTTCCCATATCCAATTGACTGGCAATCCTTCAACCTGTGACCCAATTGAACATAACCAAAATAGCCTCCTTGCCGAAAGGACATTCACTGGGATTGTTCTTACCACACTCAAACATGTTGGGAAACTGTGACTACTGGAGATATTTCTCTAGAGACTTAGAGCCGGATGCTTTATCTTTTTTATCAATACGGGGTCTGGGAGGAGGAGAACTGGATGAAGAGGGTGCTGGCGTTGAAGATCTCTACTAATGATGTGAGCGATTCCCACCGCCCGACCTCTGTCTAGCACGCTTGCTCTCCCTTTCCTTTTTTTTAGCTTCTCCTCCTCAATTTTCTATGCATGGATCATGAGTCTAGAAATGTCTATGTCAGTGATGAGTATGGCGATCCAATACTCCTAGACCACTAGGGTCTAAAACTCTTGAAACAAATTTTCTCACCCGAGGCCTGGGTTCAATAACTATTTCTGGAGCATATCTGGATAGTTGAGTAAATTTCAGGGCATACTCCTGAACTGTCATGGAGTTCTACTTCAGATTGATGAACTCCTCTACCTTCGGTTCCCTCAACTCACGGGAAAGAATCTGTCCAGAAATGGCATTACAAATTCATCCCACTCCACTAGGCCTGCACCAACACATCTTCCCTCTTTTCACTATCTGTACCATATCTGGGGCACTCCCTTCAACTGATAAGCGACCAAATCTACACTTTCAATGGAGCTAACGCCCATGATCTAGGTGATCTTTTAAATCTCATTAATAAAGCCTTGTGGGTCATCATCTACCTTAGACCCATGAAATTCTGGGGATTCATCCAAGTGCAGTCCTAGACTCTGGCAGTAGTTGCATTATCATTTGGGTTAGCAGGTGAAACAGCCTACTGATTGACCTGGTTGGTCACGACCTGGGCAAGCATTTGAAATGTAGCGCTGAATCAGCATGAGTAACCTGCTCATTTAGAGAGGCTACTGGAGCTGGTAGGGCTTGCTGATTTCCATTCCCCATTCCTTCTACTATTAGCTCTTCTGGGAGGTATCATTTGTAAACATGTAGAGCACGAGTTTGAAGGATATTTTTGAGTTTCACACTTTATCGCATGATAAGGACCATGAAAGAAGGAAAATTTCCTAAAACATCTTGTTAACCCCTGTTCATAAGTGTGGCACACTTCACACTTATAAAAAAGGCTCTACTTAACACGGCCTCCAGAGACCCTAGGACACTCTAAACCTGATGCTCTGATACCAAGTTTGTCACGACCTGAGTCTACACCTTCGGATATGACACGGTGCCTAGAGTCACAAGTGACCCCAAGCTAACCCATGGCATAGTATATTACTAACATAATCTGAATTAAATAGAAACTAAGGGGAAGCCAACTAAAAGTGTAAAACATTCCTTTATGTACAATGATATAATCTGATAAAAGACTAAAGTTTTATGACAATGTTGAGAAGTAAAGCTGAAAATAATACATCTTTGTCTGCCTCTAAATAACTGATGAGCTGCTGGAACAAGTCCCCAGCTAACTCCAATCTAAAACTAATATGAAGACAATTACTGAAATAAAAAAGATAACTTCGATCCTCGGGAGATAAGGACTCACAACTGTTAGGCGCTAGAAGAAATCTAACTGTGATGCTAAGCCTGGATACCTAAATTTATATCATAAAATGNATTTATATCATAAAATGATATAGCATAGAAAGTATGTGGTTAGTACTTTAAATGTACTAAACATGTAAGGTATGCAACTAAAGTATATAGAATGTTATACAGAATTGAACAATATACTAAACTAACATGCGATGACCCAAAACACATAAACACTGAAGGTAGTATAAAAATATGAAAGTATTGAAAAATACTAGTAAAACTGATTATAGGGTCATACACATGTATTGAAAGTTGAAACTATAACTAAAGATGAATATTGTAACTGTACCGTGGGAGAGCCTGTTAACCAAAATATAACCACATGAGCTAGACATGGAGTGTAATATGTACACACCATCGATAGGACTCAATATACCATGCTAGTGTATAAAAGCATGGCTTTGTGATCACTAAACTGAGGCCTTTGTGGGCTAATAACCTGTGATTACATGTAGTTCTAGGAACCTGAGTGCGCTGAACCTCAGCCAACTCGGTGCTAAGTACTACTCTCAACAGGATATTCATATATACACATATATTGATATAGTTATAGCTTAAAATTTGATGCCCTAAGACTAAGTCAGAACTGCATATCTAGAAGTGTTCTAAGAGTCTATAGGACCTGGTAAACTGCTAATATTCAAATATACTGAGATCACTGATAATGCTGATGATATTGAGTATACTGAGAATGCTGAAAATACTGTAAAGCATAAATGCATAATTCTTGAGAAAATCATGTGTGCTTTGGTAAATCAAGCTAACTAAAGATACTATTAGTTCATGAAGTAAAATCTCCAAAATCATGCATGAATCAAGATCACGGAAAAAGTAATATGTAAGCTAAAAGTCACTTCTTGGATATAGATTCTTCTATTCATGAAAACCTTAGAACAAAGAGAAAAGATAGGGGAAATTCAACATTGGAAGAAAAACCCTAAGTCATGATTTCTACAGAAACTACATAACTAGGGTTACTGAAATTTTTGGGACACAAGGGTGAAAGAAAACCCTTGTTGAAGTCCCACATACTTGGATAAGAAAACCCTCTTGATAGAACTTGAATTCAGGAAGCTTTAAGGAAGAGCCCTAACTTTGGCTTGAGAGAGTTCTTGCACTTTAATGGTCTATTCTTGAGAGTTTAGGAGAGAATGATCGACTAATCTGCTAAATCACCTTCCAAATTACCCCAATACTACTTACTTTAGGAATTAAAAGATTAGGGAGTTATGAAAATATCCCTGGGAAGTTTGTACGAAAAACTGCACATCAGTGGCCACGACTCAACATACGATCCGTAGGTCCTTACCATGACTCGTACTGAGTCTCATGGTCACTAATCCTACCTTTGGTTATTCTCTGAACCTCCTAGCACTAACGCTCACCATGACCTATACCACCTTACCACGGGTCGTACCATGGCTCGTGGTTACCCAAAAACCACTGAGCACTTCTCTAAATCACTTTCCATTACTCCTCAATACGAGCCATACAATCTTGGTACGAGTCGTAGGATCCTATCGTGATTTCCTATAAATGTTTTGTTGATTCACTTGACTCCTTACTACAGATATTGGTACGGTTTGTACCTCATGCCACGAGCCATATTGAGGCTCATACTGAGGGCAAATTTCAGTTTTTCTACGAGTTCATACTCTAATTCTAGTGTCTGATCTTAGGGAACTTGGGGTGTTATGTGCTTATTATGCTATTATTGACTGTTGAGCTAAGGTTGTACGATTCTAATTACCGAGTGAGTCACTCCTGTAATGGAAAGGTAACGCTATGATGCTTGTGGGTAGATATATTTCCCAAAAAAGGCAGACTCAAATGAATCTAAGAGCAAAATAAAAATAAAAGATATTAATATAGCCCACTATATTGCTAGATCCTTTGCTAAAACAAATAAATTTTGTTGACTCGATCTTTGTCTTGATCAAACCAAATAATATAAAAACATAACCCTAGAAATTAGGGTTTCCTAAGTCTTCTTCTCCCCTGAGTATGGCGTCGTTCTTCAACCTTCAGCTCTTCCTCCTTCTCCTTTGGGTGATTAATCGGCTTTCACGGCATCAATGGCTGGAGCTTTTTCTGCAGCTCAAAGAGGAAAGAATCTTTTGTTATCTTGTCAATTGCATGTCTAGTCTTTATATTGACATCTTCTTTCCTCTATCCAGGTGGAATTTCCTGTGGAAAATGGACTCACAAGAGATGCAAAGCTGCTTATTTGAGTGATGTGACTATAGATGAAGCAGAAATGTAGAAGATCAAGTTACTCCCAACCTCCTTTGATGACTCTTCAATGGGTATGAGAAAGACTCGATTCATGTGACTCTAGTGGCCTTGATATTTGTTGGTGGCCCTTTTTGTAAGCTATCATAGCCTAGTATCACACCCTAAAACTAGGGAAGAGTGCAACTGGCACTCGACTCAGTGGTGTTTGAGAAACCAACTATATAACATCTACAACTATGACATAAAGGCCAGCTAAGCTACCTGCCACAGTCTCGCTGATAACAAAAGCAACTAGAAAACTGAATAGGTTACTGAACAACGAAAGGCCGACAAGGCCACACAACCAAAAAACCTATACAACCAGCCCACATAATCCTCTAAAGAGTAATAAACAGAAATGCACAAGGCAGGGCTCCAGCCTACCGAAACTGGACAAAACTCAAAATAATCAACATTGGGACATGGATTTTGAAAGGGAAAAGCATACAACTATTCTTTTGAACATTGGCTCCTACTGTAT
Organism: Datura stramonium; assembly: GCA_018107945.1. Taxonomy (NCBI): domain Eukaryota; kingdom Viridiplantae; phylum Streptophyta; class Magnoliopsida; order Solanales; family Solanaceae; genus Datura; species Datura stramonium. Next base: position 52,399 of record JACEIK010004679.1, on the reverse strand, counting down.
CTGATGGTCTAAGCCTCTGCTAGTACCTGCAACATGATTACGGGAAAAAAAGGGTCCCCAGGCGAAGTGATGTCAGTACGAATGAAATATATTGGTATGCAAGACTGCAACTGAAAATAGAAACATATTTAATATACTAAAAGGTCAAAATAATGATAGGAGCCAATTAAGAATCTGGAAACTGATATCGGAGCCAAAACCAAACTTAACACATCACATAAATGTAACCAAGTAGGTATATATATGAGTCACAACATCTTACAAACAAGCAGATTCCTTAATAAAATAATGATCTAGTAAAATCAATCAAATACTGCCCCACCAAGGGGTCTGTCTCGGAGGTTTCATTACTAAAGGGACAACTGCCCACCAGACGTGCTAGGTCGGTGGTGAGTTCATGAGTCTCATATATCAAAGGACAACTACCCACCAGACGTGCCAGGTCCATGGTAAGGTCATAAGTTTCATATATCAAATATACTAAAGGACAACTACCCACCAGACGTGCCAGGTAGGTTATGAGGCCATGTGTCTCATGTATCATCATCATAAATAACATTGATAAAGCTTGCACTATGCCAATCTAACATATATAGTATCACAAATAAGAAATCATAGAACTCTTGCTTGAGTAGGCCTCTTTTGCAACATATAATAGCAAGTGAGTGCATATAACATGTAAGTTAACAATTAGCACATAGACATATGCATTCTAGACTCATAAAGATCACAAAGGATGGGGACGACCCAAGAGTTTCAACAGGATGCGTAGATAAGGTATGAAGGGACTTGAAACCTGGAAGCTCGCTAACTTGACATTTGGATTAAGGGAGAGGAATTTGGGAGTCTCCATTCGGCCTCACATACATTATAACGTAAGCATGAAAGGGTAAACAACCATGTAACGGCATTTTCATTTCGGTGATCTCATTTTCCTTCACTAGGCTTGAAAGCGTTTTCCCAGTCGTAAGTTCGTTCACAATTTAGCGATTGACTCTTTTACTCTTTTTTCGGGAAGCAACGAAGTTCTAAACACGTACAATATTACATACACATAATATATGGTAAATGACCATATCATGGTGCCCACGATAAGGGGATATCAGACTCGATTCATAACTATCACAATAATCGTAAACAATGCGTCTTTCACTTCAAAATTTATCCTTTCATTACTTTATACTATTCAAGCTTAAGGTCAAATGTTCCTAATTTTTTTGGATAGAATCTTACATTCTTTAATATGAGTTCAAAGATGTGGAGATACTGGTCCCTTCAATAGTAAAAAATTGTGCTTCAAAAACAAGGACGACAGTGCCTTTACATACCTTATTCTGATGTGCTTCTTTAGCCGACTTTCTCCTTCAACAATCAGCCCTTAACCTCCTTAATTTCTTGAGCTTATAGATAAGAAACAAAGTCAAATTTGTGACAAAGTATGCACTACAAAAACAACAACAACAACAACAACCAACAACAACAACAACAGCCAACAACAACAACTACATTAGCCACTTTTTCTATACTTTATTCTATCACCTTTTAAGGGGGAAAAACAAGAGGAAAAATTACCTAACTTCTCGTGCAATTAATCCCCACAACAAGAAGTATATGTCCAGCAAAAAACACTACTCCAACTATCAAAAACAAGCAGTAAACCTCAACATCAACAACAACAAGACGATAGACCAACATGGCTTCCTTCACCTAGCTTTAGCTAGGATTCTAAGCAAGTTTAGATACTAGAATCACTTACTTTTCTTGGTTATTAATCTTCAGAAAGATGGAGTATGGTTTCAGCTTATATGCAGTTGCATAAAATTCTCAAAATAAGCAATAACTTCAAGAAACAACACACACAAAGAACACCTCAAACTTAGCCCCCAACTTCTAGTCTCTTTCTTATTAATCCAAGTAAGTTTAGGATTAGAATGCTCACCTCTTTTCTTGTATCCATCTCCTACGAAAAAGGAGTATATATGCAGCTTAGTACTTATCAAAAAAATGTAGCAAACCCACCACAGAACACTGCCCAAAATGCAGTCAAAACAGTCCACCCAAAACCCCTCTTACCTCGGCAAATTATTTCCTAGACACTACAAAAAACTGCCCAAAAAACAAGGGCTAATACTGACCAATAGGGTCGGTTGTTTTAGCAAAATCAATGCACTTATTGCCGGCAGAATTTGGCTTTTCGGAATCATGAAATCGATGGATAGGGTCGGTTAAAATCGAGGCATAGTCAACCTATTCCGTCGGTTTTAAAAAATTTAAAATTAATAAAAAAAAATTAAAAAATCGAGGGAAAAGGTGATATTGGGGATAATTACGTGCCCAAGTGCTATTTTATAACTTAATTAAGTCATGTTTGTCAATTAAAATAATTACAATATCATGTGATTTTTATTATTCATGTGCATAAATTAACCAATGTGATTAGTCTTTATTTTGTAGGTGTAATATGCCAAGGTTGAGGCTTAAAATAATCTTCAAGGCACAAGGGAGAAGCATGGAAAAGGATTGGTGGAAGATTGAATGAAGATAGCACAAGAGAGGGACTGCCGGCAAGGGCAGCATGCCACACAGCACAAGCTGCGCGCTGAGGGTCGTGCCATATTGCGCGAGGAGGGGCATTCCAGTACGCATCCGCGTTGGCACCGTGCCATGCTAGGCGCTGCTGCGCACCAGCTCCCGTTTCACACAGGGTGTGGCCTGCGCTGAGGGTCGTGCCACGCCAGGCGACATGCACCATTCCAGCATAAGGACCTGCCGAGGGATACAAACCAGTGTTGCTTCGCTTTTGCTCCATGTCACGGAGGAAAATTGGAGCGACTAGCCCCTGACACCGAGGCAGTCCATGGTCGGCCAAAAAGTGCCATTTTCTCACTTAGTATAAATTAAAACCTTAGCTCCAAAAATCATTTATCACGAAATAACTTTGGGGAACTGTAAAGGAGCGAAGGGAGAAGTAAAGAACTCTACCTAGGGTTCATTTGTTTTCCTTTTCTTTTAATTATTCTTGTAAGTATGTTACTTTAAACATGTTTTTAAGTATTTGTACGAACATGAGTGGCTAAAAACCCTTCCTCTAGGGTTGAGGCTACGTAATATGATTGTAAATGCATGAATTCTTCTTGGTTTGAGTTTTTAGTTGTTGTTTTGTCTTACAGTCTTTATTATTATTGCTTTTATTCTTGATCACCATAAAAACATACACGTTAAGCTTGGGTAAAAGCTTGAAAGAGTAACCCTAGGCTAGAATATGAGAATGTAGGGAGCAAGTTCTTACCTTTACAATAAGATTCGCGATTAGGATAGAAATTATACCTAATTTTCCTTGTTTGGTTAGTAAAACGGGAGACACCGACTTTGAATTATTACATCACCACTCATAGAAATAGTTGTGAAACTAAGTTTGGTTAAATGATTAGAGGTACGAAAGTCCTTAATCAAGGGTGCAAACTCCAAGAACCACATCCATGTATTTAAATTGCTCACGAATTAGGACGTCACATCTCCGCTCAACGATGTAGGTATGACACTAGTTTGTCATATTTAGAGGCTCGAAATACCACGAACATAGAATTTTAATTATGTGAGCCAACAACTGAAGTTTTCATACTCAAACCATTAAGAATTGTGGCATTGCATGATTATGGGGCTTTAACTCTAGTTTCTTCTTATATTGTTTCTCAAGTATTTTGTGATCACCCTTAGACTTAATTAGAATTTATAAAAAAATTCTATAATCAACACTTGTGAAGGTTAATTTTACACTTGAACTTGATAATTCATTGAATTGGTCCAGTCCCTGTGGGTTCGACATTCGGCTCTGAAAAAGGGCCACTGTATTACTTGTATGACCGCGTACGCTTGTGGGTGCGCTGGAGCGCAAACAAGTTTTTGGCATCGACCGTGTACGCTTGCGAGTGCACTGGAGCGCAAAAACAAGGTCAGTTTTTGAGTCATTTTTCATATATATATTTAAAATGTAGCTACTTAGAATCAAACTTCAGTATTTACTATAGACTTAGAAAATTCTACCACTCGACTATACATGCTCTTTGATAAAATCTTTCCTTTATTTTTATTTATACTCTTCAACTGTAATTTTGCACTTGAAAAACTGATCAAATCCCTTGGTTTTATTAAAAATAATTAAAAACAGAGTGACTCGAATGGTTTTCTATAAAGAAATTTTTTTTTAAATAATTTTTGCAGATTTTTGCTCGAAAAAAATCAATGGACAACCTTCCTTGTTCGTCGGTTCTTTTAGAAAATAATTAAAAATAAAAATCGACGGACTAGATCGCTTTTCCCTCAATTTTTAGATCGACTCTGTCCGTCAATTTTTGTTCCCTAGGTTTTGATAATATTTTTAGTAGTAAGATTAGATTGTGTTGTGATGGAGTTTGCTTGATGTCTTCTTTCTTGTTCACCCTTGTTAAAGCTACTGGAAAGGAGAGAGGTTTTAATTTCTAAGCAAGCAGCTTAGTTCTGGAAATTTTGGAAAATGAATCATAAGACAAATATTTGATATATATATACATATTTGGGGCAGTGGAGGTGTGTTAGGATGATGGGCCATGTCACTATTTGACAGTGCCACTGTAAAATGTCTATAAGTTTTTACTTCAAACTCCAATTGGTGGCAATTTGATGTTCTAAAAAATAGACTCAAATACCTTTAATGTGATAGGTTGTAGAACTTCTAACTCATTATAGATTGAGAGATTTGATTATTTAAATTTGATCCTTACTTATTAACTTCACATACTATTCGCTCTTTCTTTTGTACTTGATTCCCTCCCCACCTACGAACAATATACAACCCCTACTCCTCTTAACATTGCATACAAACATCAAATAATCACCAAAAAGATTTTCAAGGTGTAACATCATCCCCCCTTAGAAACATTTGTCCTCGAATGAGGATTAACTTCACTTAATACATTCTAGGAATATAGAACCAGAAACTTAAGATAGCAACATGCAGATACATACCTCGCTATCACATCGAAGTCATAAATAAGTGAGGATACTTCCTTCTCCTCTGCTTCCCAAGTTATAATATTAACATTGGTACTTCGTCACAATACTTTTATAGAGGTGACTTCCTTAGTTCGAAACTTCCTAACTGGCCGATTAAGAATGGAAACTAGAACCTCCGTATAGGTCATCTCTTCCAAAATCTGCACATCCTCAACATGCATAATACAGGTTGGATCCCCGATGTATTTTTGCAGCATTGAAACATGTAATACATGATGGACTGCTACTAGCTCTGATAGTAACACTAACTCATAGGCCATTTCTCCTACACTGTGGATGATCCTATAAGGCCCCCACATACCTAGTAACTTGCCTTTTCTGTCAAAATGCATAACGCCCTTCATAGGCGATACCTTTTGGAACATCTAATCGTCAACTATCCGCATAAGATTTTTGTCTTCTCTAGGTTGTCTTAAGTCAATTTTAAATAAGTTTCACCTTGTCAATAGCTTGCTGCACCAAATATGGCCCCAATAGTTCTCCTCACTAAGTTCGAACCAACTCACTATTGACCTATACTTTCACCCATATAAAGCTTTAACAAGGCCATCTAAACACTCTCCTGGTAGTTGTTATTATAGGAAAACTCTATCCAGGATACATAATCATCACACCTTCCACCAGAATCTAAGATATAGGCGCGAAACATATCTTCAAGTGTCTGAATAGTGCGTTCAGCTTGTCCGTCTATTTGAGGATGAAATATTGTACTAAGACTTACCTAAGTGCCTAGGCCTTTCTAGAAAAACTTTTAGAAATGTGTTGTGATCTAAGCACCCTTGTTGGAAATAATGGATAAGGTAATGTCACGTAGGAAAAATATCTCCCATATATAAAGCCTAGCATAATCATCTACAATATATGTAGCCTGACTAGCAAGAAGTGAGCTAATTTAGTCGATCTATCAACTATCACCCACATAGAATCATTCCTCCTGCTCGCCTGCAGTAATCCTGTGATTAAATCCATATTATTCACCTCCCATTTCCAAGTTGGAATCTCTATATCCTGCATAAGACCTCTAGGTCTCTGGTGCTTAACCTTCACCTATTGGCAATTAGGCCACTGACTCACAAAACTTGTAGTGTCCTTTTTCATTCCATTCCTCCAATATAACTACCTCAAGTCACAATACAACTTTGTAGCACTTGGGTGTATTGAATATCAAGAATAAAGATCCTCATTCATAATCCATTCCCATAGCTCACCCACACTAGGCATACATAAATGGTCCTGGTGGCTAAGGACTCCATCTGATCCACAGTCAAATAAGTTTTGTTTCTACTGCGGTATACTGTTCCTTATCAAGATTAATTCTATGTCATCATACTGATGCTGCTTAACTTTAGTTACCATGGATGATTCTACTGTATTTTAGACCATAACACCCCCATCTCTGGTATCTAGCAACTGAATCTGTAAATCAACCATCTGCTCTAAGACCTTTGCAATTTCAATCTGATTGCCTGGATATGACTCAAGCTACCCATGACCTTGCGCCTCAACGTGTCAGCGACAATGTTTGCCTTACCTAGATGATACAGAATATTCACATGATAATCTTTTAGGAGCTCTATCCATCTCCTCTGCCTCAAATTCTGATTTTTCTGCTGGAAAATGTACTAGAGGCTCTTATGAAGTATGCAAGGCCAAGGGGAGACTTCATAATCCCTTTATCTTAATCCAAATAATAAGTTGTTGAGTCTCCAAGCTCTAATGTCCATTGGAACAAGATCTATAAATAGATTCTTGATTGGCTCCTGTCATTACTCTAACCTTTCAGTATATTGGATATATTTCTATTTTCATGCAGCATTGCGTACTAGTACATTTCATTCATACTGACGTTCTTTCACTTGGGGATGCTTTTTTTTCATGTAATCGTGTTGCAGGTACCGGCAGAGGCTTAGACCATTAGATATAGTAGGAGCCAGAATTCAGTAGAATAGTGGTATGCTCCTCTCTTCTAGGAGCCATGTCCCATTGTTGATTATTTTGAGTTTTGTGTTCAGTTTGGGTAGGTCAAGGCCCTGTCCTATGCATTTCAGTTTATTACTCTCTAAAGTCTAGTGTGGACTAGTTGAATAGCTATTCTGGTTGTGTGGCCTTATCGTCCTTCAGTTGGTGCAGTTTCGCTTTTTATAGCATGTTCAGCTTTCTAGTTGCTTTTGTTATCAACAAATCACCGCAGGTGGCCTAGTCGGCCTTTACACGATAGTTGTAGATGTTATATAGTTGATTTAACGATCACATCTTAGTCGAGTACCAATTGTGCCCTTCCCCAATATTGAGACATGACAAACTTGGTATCAGAGACAAATGTACCTTATCACATTAATGTAACCAAGTAGGCATATATATGAGTCACATCATCATACAAACAAGCTATATAGTCCTTAATGAAATAATGATCTAGTCAAATCAATCAAATACTGCCCCACCAATGGGTCTGTCTCGGAGGTTTCATAACTAAAGGGACAACTGACCACCAGACATGCTAGGTCGGTGTTGAGTTCATGAGTCTCATATGTCAAAGGAAAAGTACCCACCAGACATTCCAGGTCCGTGGTAAGGTCATAAGTTTCATATATCAAATATACCAAAAGACAACTACCCACCACACGTGCCAGGTAGGTTAGGAGGTCATATGTCTCATGTATCATCATCATAAATAACATTGATAAAGCTCGCATTGTGCCAATCTAACATACATAGCATCACAAATAAGAAATCATAGAACTCTTGCTTAAGTAGGCCTGTTTCGAAACATATAACAGAAAGTGAGTGCATATAACATGTAAGTTAACAATTAGCACATATACATATGCATTCTAGATTCATAAAGATCACACAGGATGCGGATGACCCAAGAGTTTCAACAGGATGCGTAGATAAGGTATGAAGGGAACTTGAAACCTGGAAGCTTGCTAACTTGACATTTGGCTTAAGGTAGAGGAATTTGGGAGTCTCCATTCAGCCTCACATACATCATAACATAAGCATGAAAGGGTAAACAACCATGTAACGGCATTTTAAATTCGGTGATCTTATTTTCCCTCACTAGGTTTGAAAGCGTTTCCTCAGTCTTAAGTTTGTTCACAATTTAGCGATTGACTCTTTTACACTTTTTTCGTGAAGCAACCAAGTTCTAAATACATGCAACATTATATACACATAATATGCAATAAATGACCATCGCATGGTGCCCATGATAAGGGTACATCAACTCGTTTCATAACTACGACAATAATCGAAAATAATGCGTATTTCACTTCACAGTTTATCGTTTCATTACTTTCTACTATTCAAGCTTAAGGTCAAATGTTTCTAATTTTTTGGATAGAATCTTACATGCTTTAATATGAGTTCAAATACGTGGAGATACAGGTCCCTTCAATAGTAAAAAATTTTGCTTCAAAAACAAGGACGACGGTGCCTTTACATACCTTATTCTGATGTGCTTCTTTAGCCGACTTTCTCCTTCAACAACCATCCCTTAACCTCCTTAATTTCTTGAACTTATAAATAAGAAACAAGTCAAATTTTTAATAAAGTATGCACTACAAAAACAACAACAACTACATTAGCCACTTTTTCTATACTTTATTCTATCATTTTTAAGGGGTAAAAGAAGAGGAAAAATTACCTAACTTCTCGTGAAATTAATCCCCACAACAAGAAGTACATGTCCAGCCAGAAACACTACTCCAACTATCAAACTCAAGCAGTAAACCTCAACACCAACAACACCAAGACGACAGTCCAACATGATCTCTCTCACCTAGCTTTAGCTAGGATTCTAAGCAAGTTTAGATACTAGAATCACTTACCTTTCTTGGTTCTTAATCTTCACAAATATGGAGTATGGTTTCAGCTTATATGCAGCTGCATAAAATTCTCAACATAGGCACTAACTTCAAGCAACAACACACACACAAACAACACCTCCAAATTAGCCCCCAACTTCTAGTCTCTTGCTCAATAATCCAAGTAAGTTTAGGATTAGAATCCTCACCTCTTTTCTTGTATCCAGCTCCTACAATAATGGAGTATATATGAAGCTTAGTACTGATCAAAAAAATATATCAAACCCACCATAGAACACTTCCCAAAATGCATTCAAAATAGTCCACCCAACACCCCTCTTACCTCGGCGAATGATTTCCTAGACACTACAAAAAACTGCCCAAAAAGGCAAATAACGACCGACAAGGTTGGTTGTTTTAGCAAAACTGATGCACTTATCAACGGAAGAATTTAGATTGTCAGAATCATGAAACCAACGGATAGGGTCAGTTAGAATCAAGGGATTGTCGACTCAGTCCGTCAATTTTAAAAAAAAATAATTAATAAAAAATTTAAAAAAACTGAGGGACAACGTCAGTTTTTCTGTCGGTTTTTCATATATATATTTAAAATGTAGCTACTTAGATGTTACACCCCATAAAATTTCCAACACATAGATGGCCTATTCGCATGTTGGTTAAGCGTATTTGAAAGCCATACATGCTAGAAAAAGGCCCGGAAAAAGACCGGATGAGAAACCTGTCGAACCATCGCGGAAGGAGCCGGGGCAGAGCCCCTCCGCG
>JACEIK010004678.1:86916-97343 GCA_018107945.1 Datura stramonium | reverse complement strand
CTGTTATTGGCGGGGGTATTGAGGGTTATTCTTTTGGGGGCCAAAATCTACTATAAAAGTAGTTTTTTTTAATTTTTTTTTGTGTATTTTTGACACTGTCCATGCATATCAATAGGAGTAATAGGGCTTCTACAAAATTAAAGTGTCTTTCTTGATCAATCGAAAGTCACAGTAGCGCCTACTGGTGATGTTAATCTGTATATAGCGTTTACCAAAAATAACCTTTGGGATAATAATTACTCACACACATATATATATAGCAAAGGGAAAAATAGGGAGATAAAATGAAAGAATACCTTTGAAGGGAAGAACTCCAGCCTCAATGAGTTTTGGCAGACAAAGATAAACCCAGAGACAGGAAGGACTAATAGTATCAAATATAATAACTGGAACTCCCATCTCATTTCCAATATCCACCGCATAATAAAACAGGCCATCTGGGATGACACATGTTACCGCTACATCATCGCTAAGCATTTCTTTGAGGAAAGGCTCCGCCACGGACTGTAAGGAGCTGATAATGTCTCCGAATTGTTCGGCCGAGCGCGGGTGGTCCTCGGGGAGGCCATCAGATATTGTGAGGAATCGGAATCCAGGATATTGCTCGAATCGAGATTGAACGTCGGAGTGACGGAGGAGACGTTGTTGATTGTGGTTAGTGTTGAGGAAGGTGACTCTCAGGCCGCCTGCAAGGCACAAGAGCTCAGCTAGCTGCAGCGTGGAGTTGATTGTGCTTTGTAAAGGGAGAGGGAAGATGAGAACGTGAGGAATGGATGTCTCCATTATGCCTATTGTCTATTGTCTGAAGCTTCGTGTCTCGTATTTTATAGGTGGAGTTGGTGCAACATTTTCCCTTTGCCATTTTTTTTCTCCTCAGTTTTGTCTTTAATTAAGAGGTTGGTTTGCTAGCTGGTTTTGAGGTGAGTTAAGTACGTATTAAATTTTGTATAAATAATATTATGTTTGGTAGCTGATTATGAATTAAATTATTCATATATAAAAAGTGGAATAAATAATATATAAATAATTAAACCTTACATAAAATAACACATAAATTCTCTCGTAATTAATCCTTATATTACTAATACCTGAATAACTTTAATCAGCTACTAGACGACCCCTTATTACATTTTTTATTTGACGGGCTAATGCCTTGGTCGTGCATACTGCATCCTCTACTCTACTTTATGTTACATGTTTTCTCTTTTAGGAGGCACTAATAAAATGATATATTTCTATATTGAATAACAATTCGATTTAAGAACACTTATATTATTTCTAATGAGATAATTTATAGTCATACAGATATCTATAACTTATTTTTAATCACAAATTTTAAAAGCCTTTTTTTTTCAAAAGTCCGCCATATTCTATTAAATGTCATCACATGTATCGAAATGGATGGAGTATAATATACATGTATATATCGTTTAATACATGTGAAGAGGGTCAAAGATATATTTCTTATTAAATGAAGAAACCTTATTTAATTATAAGTGGAGCTTATTCCAGCTTGTGTGCAAATAAAAGTATCCATTCATATCGAGATTGGTCCATTTCAGCACATTTTTAAGTTAGCTTTTCGATAAACTAGAGCAGATCCCAAATCAGGTTATATATTTGTTATGTACTCCATAAACTCTATGCCAGATTAATTATTATTATGCATTTAAATAACAGCTTAATGCTTTCTCTCTCTAAAAAAATTTTTCTCCCTATTTTTCTAACGGCTAAACTTTAATGGCTAATATTTGCTGAGATCGAACCAGAGGTGCTTGTGACACCCCAAATAATTTGAGCGATAAAATCGTGCTTTCAAGGTAGGACTAAGAGTACTTAATTGGATAAGAAGGAAGTGTTATGAGGTATTTGAGTCACTCTATGATCATATTTAAGATTGGACGTCGATCAAGTTGCAGAACAAAATTCGGGAAAATGTTATTGCAAAATTTCCTTCTTGAGATTCTTTGAAATTTAGGTCAAATATCTCAAAACTTTTCTCCCAATCTATAAGGAGTTAGGTGGTGTGCGACCTATCAAATTAAAGTTCTATGAATCTAGTTTCCAGCTCATCAAACCGTTCGCCAATCTGACTTCGGAGTAGAGAGATATTCACATTTTCGCGAGACCACGCGAGTAGGCACCTCACAAAGGTCAAACGCGGTGGAGGACTATTTAAGTCCATTTGGTCGGTTGTTCTTCATCAAAAATTCATTTTCCAGCATATATTTCTTATGAAACCTCTCTCAGGTACTCTCCATGGTTTCCTTTGGGTTTTGGGGCTAGAATCCATGGATTAACATGATTTTGGCGTCGGGAAGTCGGGAATCACGTGTAGTCCGTGGTTTGGTGTTTTTCCGGACTGTTGGTGGCTATTTCGTGGTGAATCTATTGGTAAGACTTCTTCCTTTAGTTTTATTTAGTAGTTAAGGTTGGTTATAGGTGTTTTAACCTTAGTAGGTTGTTGTCTCGGAGTTTCTACCGTCGAATTCCTATGAATCTTATCGAATAAGCTTCGTTTGTCTTGTTTTGTTGTTGAGTTGTGTTGGCTGCGTTTTGGCAGAATCTTGGATTGCCTTTAGGTAGTAGGTTCATGGTGTTGAAGGCTCAATTTCGGCTAGGATTGAAGCTAAGGTATGTTAGGCTTGTCCCTCCCTTTGTCGGCATGATTTCCGTAGCCGTTGTCATCCATGTTGACCTGTGTGTTGGCTGTTTTTGATGGCTTGTGTTTTGCTATTATTGAACTCTTGTTCTGCTGTTTATATGGTGATAATGGTGTGTTTAAGGTGTTGGTTTGGTCGGTAGCTCGGGCTTGAGTGCGGAGAATCGTAGACATGGCAAATTATTAGGCTCGTGTCGAGAGGCCATATGTGAGGTGTGTGGTTCTTGTAGCAAGTTGTGGGCTGTTTGAGTGAATAAGATTAGGTGATTATGTTTACAAGTGAATGAGGGATTAGAGTGGTTAAGTTCGATGGCTGCGACGATCTTTTATTATATTTGAATAGGCAATTGTGTCGATCGTGTCGATGGCACGTGATGGCCGTGGTGACACTTGGACTGATTTGGTCGTGTCCCTTGATGTTAGTGGTGAATAGAGTGGCTTGTGGGATGTTTAATCATGTATTATTATTGTTTTTGATTGTGTGTGTGCTGTGTTTGAGGTCTTGTGTCTTGTGGATACCCGATGCACGAGAGTTGTTCCGGCTAGGGGTCGAGCCCGAGATACCTTGTGGCTTGTGGATACCCGATGCACGAGAGTGTTTCTGGCTGAGGGGTTGAGCCCAAGGAGTGAAATGACCTACGGGGTTGAGAATGATGTCTTCCGTTGTGTCGAGTTGAGACATGATTCGAGAGTAGTTCGATATGTCTGAGCCTTCCTGGGATCACGATTGATTCTCCCAAATGGATTGAGCTCCGCTAACTGTGCGTAGCCGAGAGAGTGTCCGGCAATGCTTGATTGATGATGTTGATTAACTAGTGTTTACTTGTGATTTGTTTGGCATTATATTGTGGTTGTTGCTTGTGTTATTTGTTATTTGATAGCCGTGGATGCTAGATGTTGGTGGGTGTTAGCTAAGGCCATTGAGAGGTCTAGAGGCGATGACATATAATCTGTGTCGGCTAGGTGCCGCTATATTGTTATTTACTTTTGGACTTGCAGGGCTTATGGGAGCCAGGTAGGTTTTGTTTGTATGGTTGCTTGTACTTATCAGGCTTATGGGGGCTAGGTAGGTTTTATCTGTTTACTTAAGTTCAGTTCTCCTTTTGCGATATTTGGTATATCTGTTGATCTCTAATCTTAGTCTTCCAATTGTTTCTGCCTTTCATGTTCGGTACATTATAATACTGATGCCCTAGTCGGGGTGCTGCATTCATTCCTGCAGGTGATAATGGGCTATTAGATCAGGTTCTTGGTTGCTGAGTGGAGTTCCAGCTGAGTCGGTGTGCTCTAGTTCTTTTGGAGTTGCCAGAGGTTGAGTTATGGGTAGTTCGGGGCCCTGTCCCGAGCAGTTGATTTCTGTTACAGTTTTAGAGGCTCGTAGACATTGCTATGGTTTTAGTATATTGTTATAGGCCAGGTAGATCATGTTGTATAGTTGTTTTCCATTCCGTGGCCTTGATGGCATATGATATTTACTTTTTTTTGGTTGATCAGGTGAGCTAGCTTCTACTATAGTCTATCATCTTATTTTGATTTTATAGTTGTTGTGTTGTTGAATCTCATCAGTTCTAGCCTTTGTTTTATTTTTGAGGCATCGGGTATGCTCATATTAGGTGTAAAACCAGGTGCCAGTCACGTCTCCCCGGGTTTGGGGTGTAATAGTGCTCTTGCACCCGGCCATGGGAATGCCGACGGATCCATTTCCGGTGAGCCTAGTGGCCTCTAATGAGCACACAGATGAAATTCTGGCAAAAGAGTGTAATTCCTCTCATAATTTGAACTATAGAGGCGCGATTCAGACTCCAAAGCTCCAACCTACCGGTGCTAATCAACAAGGAAATTCACAAGTCAAGGCTCGATATGCAACACATAATGGAGTTTCGTCCATCATCTTCAAAACTAGAGACTACTTTGGGGTCATGGCAAAAGAATACAAACTAACTATTGTGGGCAAATTCCTTAGAGCGAGACCTCAGATTGAAAAGATCCATTTCAAATTCGTAGAGAAGATATCGTTAAAAGGTATGGTTAAAACTGGGGCTTTCGATTTCAAGTCTGTCTTCTTAGATTTCACGAATGAGGATGACTTCAAAAATGTTTGATTTAGAATATCAATTGAAATTAAAGGTCTTGTCATGTGGTTAGAAGAATGGACCCCCGACTTTAAGCCGGAGGAAGACTTACCTATTGTTCCTGTCTGGGTTCTTCTCCTAGGACTCCCCTTCCACTGTCATTCTTGGAATTACATTAAACAAATAGTGGCACCAGTGGGTATCCCATTATCCATGGATTCAGGTACAGACCACAGAACCAGACCAAGTATGGCCAAAGTGAGAGTGGAGATGGACCTAACCAAACCCAAGATCAATACAATTTAGGTTGGATTGGAGGATGAAAGCAGCCCGCTAAAGGGTTTCAACCAGAAACTAGAATATAAGGATGTGCCCGAATTCTGTAGACACTGCAAGCTTCTTGGGCATAACATAAATCAGTGTAGAAATATGCAGAAGAAAGAGGAAGAAAAGGGCAAAAGTGCAATGCAAAAGATTGAGAATATCAGGAATACCCAAATCTCTAACAAGGAAGAACATATCGGACACAATGAAGAAAGGAATAACAACACCACTAAGCAAAACATATCTACACAGGAAGATCTCTAAGTCAAGAACAATGAGGAAGACAAGCCAAATGTTGTTACTAGAATCAAAAGCAAGAAGAAGAAGGCTAAGAAAATGAAGATGCCTAAGAATAAAAGCAAATTAAAGTTACTTTCAAACATAACATAGATGTGGAAAGGAAGATGAACAAAGGCACTAGCTAGACCAAAGGAAAGGAAGATGAGGAAAGTATCAATCAAAATACACAAGATGACACTGTTGAGAATATAGAAGGGAAATTGGATCAAGAGGGCCAAAACCAACAATATAAGGAGAACGCTAATGAGCAAAGTACTGATGACTCAACTCTACAACCACAAATATACGAGAAGGGTGGTATCCAAAGATCTATAGAGGAAGATAAGAGCTCCAACCAAGAGATAAATTTCGGACAACAGTCTGAGGTAAAGAGATAGGAAGGAGTAGAATTGTATGTTGAACTGAATGAGGGAAGAGTGGAGATACAAGATGATGAGCAGTATACTCAATTATGCTAGGAGGACATGGGACAGAACAATAGGAACATGGATGAACTAAACAACTTAGTGGAAAGGGATGATGAATAGGATCAAAACCACTTAATAGAAGTAATGAACATCAATGGATTGTCACCCACTAGAGGCAGATGCAGACATTGGAGAAAGGAAAAAAGAAGAAAAGAGAACACTGCACCAGCTAGTTTTGAGCAAGGGGAAATCAACTAGAGGAAACATGAGAATAGAGATACAAATGGGACCAATCAGGATAACCATACCAATGTTGGAAATAAATTTGAAGGAGACCAACACACTGAGGAAGGAAAGAATGACAAAAGAAAAGATAAGGAGTAAGATCTGCTATCTGATGAGGATACCACAGAACACAGCTTCGGCTTTAGAGTAGGTGTAGGTTCAACCCAACAAGGGAATAACAATACACATGATGATATCCCTGGAATTGAAAAAATGAAAAAACTACTGCTGGAATTATAGATCAAAACTGCTCCACTATCAAGAAAAGGCTAAACAAAATAAAAAAGAAGAAAAAGAGGATGCCAAAAAAAAAGACTAATGTTAAGATAAAGTTAGTTTATGAACAAGATACAGTAAGGGAGGAATCAACCTCTCAGAGAAGCAGCGTAATCTTAGAAATAGGCAACAACAAGTAGAAGAGGATACCAAACAAATAGGACAACAACTATATAACAAGGATAGCATGAATAACACAGATCAAAGAAATACTCACCGGAGACAACATACATGAAAATGTGGAGGACTTTAATGAATCTTCTAGATTGCCCTCACATATGTATGATTAGCCGATGCAGACTACAACAACAAGATTTTTCGGATAGTCCTGGGCAACAACACATGAAAGAAACTTGTGACAAGATTGGTTTATCTCCTGAAAAAGAGGCAGAAGCAGACAATGAAAGATCCATAAGGAAAAGGCACGAGGAACAACAATACCCTCTCTTGCAGAGGGGAGAGAAAAATATCCAACAAGCTTTAAGTGTTCCCTATGATTAGTGCAATCATATGGAATATAAGGGGGGTAAGACCAAAAAAGTCATTCACAGGCTTAAGAGATTAGTCAATAAATTCAAAGTTGAGATGGTTGTTATTTCTGAACCTATGGTTAGTATAAACAAAGTGGATGGTTATAAGAGATTTTTGGGATTCAATCAATGTAACTCTAACACGAATGGATAAATTTGATTTTTTTGGAGATATAATTGTATGATTTCCTATATCATTGATCAGGAGCAGCAGATTACACTCAAAATAAAAAAAAATCATCATTATCAAACTCTCTTTGTCATGGCTATCTACGCTATATGTACAACAGCTGATAGAAGAGACTTGTGGAGCAGTTTGTAGTTGTTAAATAATTCCATCAATGGACCTTGATGCATCGGTGATGACTTTAATGTCATTCTTCACCTAGA
Source organism: Datura stramonium (assembly GCA_018107945.1). Lineage (NCBI taxonomy): Eukaryota > Viridiplantae > Streptophyta > Magnoliopsida > Solanales > Solanaceae > Datura > Datura stramonium. The sequence continues at coordinate 90,097 of JACEIK010004678.1, read as the reverse complement.
AAAAAACTTGGTGGGAGACCCATAGAAAATCACATAGCTTTGATTTTGCCAAATGTATGGACTCTTGTGGCGTGTCGGATATTAGTTACACAGTTTCCATGTACACGTGGTGTAACAATTGGAGATCCAGTAAAGAATTTGAAAAAGATTGGTAGAGTCTTCATTAATGATAGTTGGGCTCAAAAGTATAACACCAACACTGTGAGGCATCTTGCAAGGTCTAGCTCGGATCATAGACCTATGTTGCTGAGATGTGGGAATGATCAGAAAGTCGCCAGGAAGTATTTCAAAATTTTGAACTTTTGAATTACTTAGGACAATTTCCATAATGTTGTTAGTGAAGAATGAACCCAGCCAATAGATGATAATCCCATATGGAGGTTTTACCAAAAAATAAAAAATATGGGGAGAAGGTTTGCTTAATGGTCCAGAGAAGAGATTGGGGATTTCCACGAGCATACGAATTACTGGAAAGATAGAATGCAATATTTAGAGAATATAGATATGATGGACAAGTCTGATAATAGCAGGCAGGAACTCAATAAGGGTCATGCCGAGTATATTCGTTGGCTCAATAATCAAGATAGTATTTTGAAGCAGAAGTCTCAGATTAAGTGGTTTGAGAAGGGGGATAGTAACACCAAATATTTTCATTCCTCCATCAAGAACAGAAGAAGCAAGTTATACCTTCACAGAATTAAGAATATGAAGGGAAAATGGATCACTTGGGAGAATAAAATAACTAGAGTTTCCATAACACATTTCAGGAAAATGTTTAACATTAGTAAGAACTCTATTGATCCTAGAATCACTGATTGCATTCCCACTTGTATCACCAATGATGATAACAACTACTTGATTACGTACCCTATGGAGGAGGAAGTTAGGGATATGGTTTTCATTATGAGCCCTGATAGCGCTGCCGGTCCTGATGGTTTCTCTGGTAAATTCTATCATAGCTGTTGGGAGATTATCAAATAGGATATGACAGAATTTATTTAGTTTTTTTCTTGAAAAGGAAATTGACCAAATTCTTCTCTCATACCTTATTGGTTCTGATCCCTAAAGTTGATTATCCTACTAATCTTCCGAATTTCAGACCCATTAGCTTAAGCAACTTCTCTACTATAATTATCACTAACCTCATCTCTAGAAGGCTCAACCCTATGATTCCTCTTATAGTCTCTTAGAATCAAAATGGTTTCATAAAATAAAGGCTCATCACAGAGAATGTTCAACTCACCCAGGAGATTGTCTAGAATATTAAGACTAGGAATAAAGGTGGTAATGTTGTCATTAAATTAAACATGGCGAAGGTGTATGACAGGATGTCTTGGCCTCTCATAAAGGTAGTTTTGGGTAAGTTTGACTTTTCATTGGATGTTATCAAGCTGATTATGGGTACTGTGTCCAATGTGTGGTACTCGATTTTAATCAATGGCACTAGAAATGGCTTATTCACGTCTTCACGGGGCTTAAAACAGAGAGACCCTCTTTCTCTTTCTCTTTTTATTATTATTGCAGAAGTATTAGCTAGATTACTTAACAGTGTAATCTATAATGAACATTTCCTTCCATTTTCTATGTCCAACAAAGGCCCTATTATTAACCATTTGTCTTATGCAAATGATATTATAATCTACACCAGTGGCAACACCAAGTCTATCAAGATGATTATGAAGCAAATTTATTGGTATAATAGAAGCTCTGGGCAAAAAGTTAACAAGAAAAAATGCTTCTTCCTGACTTCCCCAGGCTCTGATCCCAGCTGGATTAATAAGATCAGAAATACCACAGGTTTTCTGGACAAATAATTTTTCTTTGAATATCTTGGATGCCAAATTTACTTGGAAAAGAAAGAATGAAATACTTTGAAAAAATATTTTCCAAAGTCATCAAGAGGCTTAATGGATGGTAGAGTAACATGTTTCTAATGGTGGAAAAGTTACTCTCATCAAACATGTTCTCCAATCAATCCCTATTTATACCCTCACTGCTCTTAGCCCCCCTAAGGGTACTATTAAGATGCCGGAAAGACATTTTGCTAGATTTTTTGAGGGTCTAATAATGGGAGGAACAAATATCATTGGAGTGCTTAGGAAAACCTTTATTTCCCGAAGGAGGAAGGAGGAGTGGGTGTTAGGATTGGAGAATATCTGATATTATAGAGGTGCTCAACGTCAAGAATTGGTGGAGATTTAGATGTCAGGATTCCCTCTAGGCTAAGTTTACTAAGGCTAAGTATTGTATTTGAGCGTATCTGGTGTCTAAAGTGTAGGTTTCTGGCAACTCTCACATTTGGAGAATTCTTACCAATAACAGAAACAAAGCAGATCCTAATATGATTTAGAAGATCAGGAATGGCCATAGTAGCTATTGGTGGGACAATTGGACGGGCCATGGTGCCTTGGCATTCCTTTGTCCAAAAACAACAATATCCTCTCAGGACTAAAGTGAAAGACTTTATCCTCAATAAGGAATGGGACATGAGTAAACTTTATAACTATCTTCCAAGGTGGATATGCAATCACATTGGTACTATCGAGATTGGGAACAATTGAAAAAATAATTTTCTCACATGGAAGCAAGCTACTGATGGTGTTTTCACAGTAAAATATGCTTGGAACGACATTAGAAAGTAGGACAAATTGATAACCTGATCAATAAAGTTTGGCATAAAAAGCTCCCCTTTAAAATTTCCTTTTTGTCCTGGAGAATTCTTCAGAACAAATTACCTTTTGTTTACACTATTATTTGCAGGTTTGTTGACATTCCAGTTGATTGCATTTGCTGCTCAAACCCCCAGCCGGAGACTATACAACACTTTTTCTTAGAAGGAGAATCGGCCCAAACGATTTGGAAATCTTTTGGCCAGCCTTTGGGAATAAGCTACCATCCTAGACCTGTTCGAGCATTTCTTCTAGATATGTGGCAAACGAAGACCAAGAATGCTGTTCATAAATTATTGATTCATATAACTCCTATCATCGTGTGTTGGGAGTTTTGGAAGGAAAGACGTGCCAGTAGATATGGAGGCCAAGCTACATTATACATCCAAAAAAATCCAACATCAAGCCTTGTGAAAAATTAAGAGTGCCATGAACAAAGCTTTCCCAAAATGTGTTGTGAATGAACGTTGGCCGCATCTCTGTGCAACTGTAGAGAGACTCAGATCATATAG
>JACEIK010004678.1:6711-16745 GCA_018107945.1 Datura stramonium | reverse complement strand
CTTATTCCCACTTTTATAATGTTGATCTAGATTATATATATAAATGCTCTTTGAATAATATTTTTATTAACTTACCAACAAATAAAAATAATAACATATCCAGTGAATTTGTACAAGTGATTTGAGGAGCGAGGAGGGTAGAATGTACACTGACTTTATTCCTCCCTCGTGGAGGTAGATAGGCTGTTTCGAAAGACTCTTAGCTCATGTGCAACAAACCAAGTAGTTATTAAAAAGTAAAATGATAATAAAGAGAACATCATAACTAATTAGGAACTCGTATAAATAATCCTATGCTCAATATTGGCACTGTACATGCTCATCCCCACCCCAACTCATGCATTTATTCCTATAAATGCAGAACCCTGCATTCTCATTTTCATTACACTAACTAGCTTTAGTTAGATACTGAGAGTAACAAATAAAAATCAAGACAGCAGTAAGGGGAAGGATTCTTCAAGTTGCAGATATGAAAAGCAATGCCTTGGATTTGAATTTTAATCAACAGCCTTGCCGCCCTTCACGGCTAAAGCTAAGGGTCAATTACAACGTATTATTCCTATTTCACCAAGTATACTTAATTACCCTGCAGTAGCAGGGGGCATCTTATAAAGCTAAGGATCAATTAATTTTGTGTATGATACATGGCGCAACAAGAATGTATTATCTTAGATATATTATAAGCATGATTCCTTGATCATTCTTAAGTTGCAGTCGGGGGTGAGACCGCGATCAATCAAAAAGGCGATTTAAATTGCAAACAGTGGCGGATGTAGATTTGGATAAAAATTTACAAAAATTGTAACAATTAATTAATAATCTTATAAATAATAATTGGTTCAATACTAAAAAAATTTAAAGATGAACCCTTGAAACATTTCAACATTTTATTAAATTTTACTAAGAAAACAGGAAGATAACAAATTGTGCTATTAAAAGAAAAGGATCATGAAGGACTCTTTTACAACATAAATTGGTTGTCACGCCCCAAATCCATGTAATCAACATCCGACACATTATCCAACCCGAGCAAACTAAATTCGTATGATGCACCCCTATCACATGTATGAAAATTAAAATTAATCATGGAAGTCATTTGAAAATTTTATACATTTTCAAATCAATCGTTAAATGTTTTCAACTTCAGAAATATCATGTATAAATCATTTCATAAGAATAATAAAATCAATATAATAAAATTTCTTTCATATATGTCAATGTACATTCTCATTATTACAATGCAACACAATTATCTATGAAGCCTCTGTATCAAAGAAAACCATTAAAAACTTCAAACTATCTTCCACTTAAGAAAAATATACTCCTTCCGGTCCATAATAAATGTCCACTTAATTTTTTTTATTTTAATTCAAAATAAGTGTCCATTTATATAATTAAAAAGCAATTAACTTTATTTTTTCAAATTTTCCTCAATTTACATGTCCTAAGAAATCTTTTAAATTACTCCGATGTTACCATTAAATAAGTTCAACTTTTGATATACACTAAGATTGAAAATACTAAGTTCCTCACGTTTTTTACATGTTCCAAGTTTGACTGTCATGATCAATATAATGAGATTCATGAGGGTCGGTGATACTCGATTAAAAATATATATTTTTGTTACATTATTGTCTTATATCTTATGCAAAATTATGTTCTTAATTACATCGTTATCTTGAATGTTTTAAATTTATTACGAATTTTATGTGTGTAGGAATGAACATGATCAAAAGAACGAAGATTGAAGGATGACCGAGCTCGTCCGAGGTCCTCACTTCTCGAGAAGATAGACGAGCCAAGAAACGAGAAATTTGGAGCTGGCCAGGTTCGTCTATGGTCCTAGCAAAGCGAGAGCTTAAACGAGCCAAGCAAAAATTGTTCCAACATACTTTAATTAGCTTCTTGGATTCCCTACACATCCTAGGTCGTATAAATACTCTATAAAACATATTTTAGAAGGAGGAACACATTATTTTGGTGGCAAGAACATGCAAAGAGTGGAAGGAACAAATACTCGACTTCGAATTTCACTTTCTTTCCTTCTTTTACTTGTTCGTTATGGAATTCTCTGCTATGTTCTTAAACAATATTATGAGCAGCTAGATTCCTTATCTAAATTTTGATGGAACTTTTTGTCGGATAAATTCTTGTTACGTTTTAAAATAATTTAGCCCTTTGAATTTCTCTACTTGTTCAACTACATACTTATTTCAATTGATTGAATGGTCATCGGTTGATTGTGCCTATTTATCATGTATTGCTTGAGAAAGAATGCATATTTAGGTTATTTTTGAATGTCGTCATTTCTTAGGTATATGAGAGATCAATACTGTGAGTTTAAAAGCGGATTTAGAGATAATGAAGCTTTGACATGATCATAGTGAGCTGTGAGAAATTGTTAGCTAGAGTAGTTCGAGAGAAATGTCTAGTAAATTATCGTGATTGTTTGAGAGAGAATTACGGTAAGTAGAATGCTCACGATCCTTGGAGAATAAATCAGCTAGATTATGGATAACGCAGCGAGAAGGATTTCGATAATTAGGGAAACCATAACTCTAGGCCTCATTAATCTTGTTCCCAACTTCATATTTTTCAGTTGATAATTTTATTGCTTTAATATTTGTTAATTAATTAGTTAGATATAAAAATTATAATTTTAAAAGATAAAATAATTGTTCGAACTTATTTCTTTAGTGATATTGAACTACTAACGACTAACGTTATTTCTCTGTGAGATTCGACAACGGACTTGCAGACTGAATTATATTTATAACAACCGCTTATTTTTTTAGGACTAGTTTTGAGCATGATCACTCACTTATGATTTCATCTAGGTATTTGAAATTTATTCAAGGCATGTGATGATCAGAAGTCTTATTAGATATAAAAATTTTTATTGAGGTCGTTCATTCGGGATAAGAAATTCGGCACAGACCCCTACCTATATAATACACAACGGAAAACATACAATAAAAAGGTCATAAAACCTTACCTCTCAAAAGGTAAACAAAGTACACAAAAGGATATAAGAGAGTTGCCATTAATGAATGGAGCTAACAAAAAAGGAGGCGTGACCATAACATGATTACATACAAGAAATAGCATCCTTATAAGTTCAAATTCTTTAGCCTATAAACTTTTTTGTCAGCCTTATTCTAACATTTTGATAACACTATTTATTATTTTCCATCTTGTACGCACTCTTAACAAAGAGAGGAAGATTTGCATAATTCTTAAAGAATCTGAACGTATCATCCAAAGCCCGTTTCTTTGCTAAATCATTAGCAGAGACATGTTTACTTCCCTATAAAAGTGAATAACTTTCTCTTTGAGCCTATCTTTATTTTGTTGTTTCTTATGAATTCAATCCTTAATCTTCCACGTAAGGGAGTGATTATATTTGATCATATCAATAACAGGTTTTGGAGTCTAGCTCCAAGATAATGTTCTGGATATATCATTATCTAAACATCATTGAAGTGCAAAATTTGTCACAATAGTTTCAGCAATGTTATTGGAACAATAAGTAAGAGATACTGAGAAAGCCATAATCAAATATCCATTATGATCCTTAAGAATATCCTCGGCTCCTATCTTCTTCTCTTTGTTCATAGAGCTTCCAAATGTATTCAATTGGAAGTAGTTAAAGAGAGGTCTGATCCATTTAACTGGCAGAGAGGTGATTTGGCTTTATAGATTTCAGCCTTTTTCGCAGAAATTATTCCAAGTATATAAGAGGCTAAAAATCTATAACAATTTTAAGATTGATGATAATCTCACTTATCGCATTTTTCCACAGAGACAGTAATATTATATCCATATGTTTGAGTGCATCTTTTTTCCATAGCTCGATCAGGAGGAAATGAAAAATATTCTTAATAATCTTGTTGCTAGAATCTTGACTCTATCAGGTCCATAGAACTTATTAAATATTGTGATTATCATATTTAAGTACAAAAGAGTTAGAGAAGAAGTTTCATACTTTAGTAGCTGTCTGACTCTTCAAGTTCAAGAATAGGTGAAAATCAGTTTCTTTTATTGGAGATAGAGTAGATCACCTGTTATTTAAATTTTTTTCTGATTGTTTCAGAGGCGGTTTTTTCTTCATGACATTCCACCCAAGGAAGGATATAAAGGAATTCTCTTATGCTATAAATTGGCCCAAGTGTCATTTGGATCATATGTTTGTCTGATAATATTTCTTTTTCTTATTTTAGAGTAGCTAAAGATTCCATTGAGAGTTGAATTTTAGTAGTAAGTGTCCTTCTCATTCCTATCAAAGATTATAATTTTTTTTGTAAAATAATCTGATGGACAATAGAAGGCAGAAATAGATAGAGCTTTTATTGGTCCCACTAATAGAACTTGTGATTAAACTTGATATGGCTAAAACCTACAATAGGATGTCTTGGTCCTTTGTTATTTCTATTCTGACTACGTTTGGATATTCTGAGGGCTGGACTGATATGATATTGTCTTTTATTTATGATAATTGGTAGTCTGTTATTATTAATGGAACTACATAAGGTTTCTTCTCGGGGCTTAAAATAGGATCATCCCTTTTTATATTGTTGTTGAAATATTATGATAAATTCATTCCCTTTTCCGTGCCTTCTACTAGTCACTTGGCTTATATTAGGAATAAAAGTTACTATTTCTTAACTTCTCCCAAAACTTCTGCTAACGGGATGAATAGAATTAGAAGTTGTACTGATTTTATGGATAAATCCTTCCCCTTTTATTTATCTTGGATGCCCCTGTACGTTGGTAGAAAATAAATTGCATCTTTTGATCATATGGTTAGTAAAGTGATTAAGAGGTTCAACGGTTGGCGCAAGTTACTATCCTATGGTGGCAAGTTTGTACTAATTAAGAGTGTTCTTCAATCTCTTCCTATATATATATATATATATTCTCTCTACTTTGACTCCTCCTAAAGGTATTCTCAATCTGATAGAGAAACATCTATTGGGGCAGCACTAATGAGAAAAAGAAATATCATTGGAGTTCTGGGAAGAATCTATGTTTCCCTATTGGAGTCGTGGCCAATGTATTTGTAATACCCCGTATGCCCATGCTAACATGTGACTAATCAAACGTAGATGAATTTATGTGAATCCAAAAAGACAAGGATGTAAATGAATAATTATATTAAGGAACACATATATGAAGGTGGTTGAAGTGTTAAACAAAGTTTTTAGGTCAAAGAAAGCTTTAAAACTAAAGTTCAAATCAAAAGGATACCCCATGGAGAGTCACTTCAAGTAATCTAGTCTAATGCGTGACTTTGAATGAGCATATCTCCCAACATATGGTAAGTTACAGGGCGTACTACCTATCAAATTAAAGGCTTTTGAATTTAGTTTCCAGAAAACTAAACTGATCTAAAATCCAAGTTCTACATTAAAAGTTATGTGAGATTTAATAAGATACTATCGGCACGATTCCCACTTCCGGCCAAGTCACGTGTTTACATCTAAGTTGCATCGACGAGATTAAATGGGCTTGGGAAAAATAAGATTATATTTGAGTCTAAAGTCTAAGGTATTCTAGTGCGCAAAAGTGAAAGTAAAAAGAATAAAGATTTGAAAAGCAAAATGAATGCGAGACAAAGTGACCTTACTTATACGTCCTACTTGATTGAACTATTCGCTTGGATGTCATACTTGCCCAAGCTACTTATATATGTGGTTTATATTAATTAACAGAGGATAAAGAGTAATAAGGATAAATAAGTGTGTCACCTAGTTAAGAATAAGAGGCCAAAATTTAAGAGGAATTTAGTAGGTGGATCACCTACTTAACAAGTTAAGGCCCAAATTGCTTGGTCCAAATGGACCTGGGGCGGGTCAATGGGTCAGGCCCAAGACACATTCCCAAGAGGCATTATATATTCATATATTATATATACACGCATACAATTAGTCAAAAAAAATCAATTTTACATGACAATTCTCTCTCTCTCTCCCTTAGCTTTCTCTTAGCTGCCGCAAATTTCCTCTGGGGTTCTTGAACTTGTTCAAGCTGCTTCAAGGCTTCAGGATGAGTATTTTATAGAGTATTTTCATAGTTTTAATATGGAAGATTGAATAAGGTGGGGAGGATGATCATTACACGTTGGGATCATAGGTCAACCTTAAATGGTGCCATCTCCTTAGGCCACCCCTTTTGTGGTGTTGTGTTTCTCAAGTGTTTCTTTTTGTTTTAGGGTGCTTTTTTGGAGGAAAGGGTTAAGTGTTGAAGCGGCAACATTGTGAGGGTAAAATATATTTAAAAAATCGAGGTAAGGTGCTGGCCTTCCTATCCCCTATTGTCTACGAAATGAAAGAGGTGATTTTAGACATCATTGTTATACGAACTCACAAAACAGTGATCAGAAGCCATGAGTTCAAGTTTTCTTATTGTGTTAAAGGGCAGTATTCTATGGAAGGCTAAAACCTCCTTCATTGTTAAGGCACATCCTTATGTCACATGCTTCTCTATGAGTCAATAAGAAACTTAGATTATGTCTTAAGACTCTTTTGATGTTATATGCTTTGATGAATAGCTTGCTGCCTGGTTCTTAAATTAATTGCTTGGGTTACGAAAGCGGGTCTTATAAGCTTCATTTGAGTTGCCCGTACCACTAGATTGATTATTATATGTTTCTCCATTTGAAGATGTTTAGATTCAGTTAGTAAGGCACCTATAGTAGAACAAGCTTAACGAATCAGTTCATAGTATAACAAGCTTAGCAATGCATGTTTAATACGCTTAAGAACATAAAAGAAGATAAATCAAGAACGCTTGATTAATATGGTTATTGTATGCCTTTCTTGGCCTATTTATATTATTTGCAAAGTATGCTTTAAGCCCTCAGAGTGGCTATTTGTTGTTAGGCCCCAGAGTGGCCATTTCTTACTTAGCTTTATAAAGTCGTATCGCCTCCAGAGTGGCTATTTGTTACTAGGCCCAGAGTGACCGATGTTTGTTTGGCTTTATAGCATATGGTCCCCATAGTGTTCATGATTTCACTATATGTTATTTTCTTTCTGAAACAAAGAGTAGCGGGTAAGCAGGAAGATTTATTATAAGCTAAGTAAGCAGATTTCAAAGAATATAGTATAACAACTCAGGAATGTGTAAGACGTAACAGTAAAATAGTTCTTATCCTGTCTTCTAGCTACATCCCGTGTTATTTTGTTTTGTCTTTCATACGAGTACCGTTGATTTTGTACTAATGCCCCTTCGCCTTGGGGATGGCATTTCTCAATGCAAGGATCATACAGGGTAGTAGACCACCCAACTAGGCACCTGTCTAGTACATGAGTTGTTAATTGGTGAGCTCCACCTCTGTCTGGAGCCGAGTTGAGCTAAGCACTCTTTTGTTATTTATATGAATAGCTTATGCACACATCGACTAATCGGCTAGCACTCTTTTGTTATTTAAAATGAATAGCTTATGTACACTTCGACTAATCGGCTAGGATTGATGGAAAAAATCATCTAATATTTTCGTCTTTGTTGGGGATTTGAACTTGAGACTTCATGGTGCTCAATCCACTTCATTAACCACTAGGCCAAACACCCTTGGATGCCTCTTTGGTCCTCTTTGCTAAACATAAATATTGTATTAGATCTCACTTGATCAGTAAACAATGGTATTCTGGTAAATTCAATGCCTGGAAGCATATGCTTCAGGTTAGGGAAAAGCAGAGAGACATGATTTGGCAAATCAACTTAGGTACTTGCAAATTTTTAGTGGGACAACTGGACTAGTAAAGGTCCACATGTTCTCATCTGGTTCCTGAAGGGACTAAGAGCCCTAAACTCTGTTAAAGAGTTCATCCTTGTTGGTAAATGGAATCTGGCAAATTAAATTTATTTCTCCTTGATAGCATCATTTCTCACATTAGTGATATTGAGATAGGAAATAAGACAGGGAAGATCAAGTGGAAAGTACTCTAACAAAACAGCTTGGCATCTGGTAAGGACTAACAGACCTAAACAACCTTTCATCAACAAGGTATGGCATTCTTTTATTCCTTTTAAAATGTCTTTTCTTACTTGGAGGTTGCGGAAGGATAAATATCCTTTTGCAGAAGTCATATCCAAGTTTGGTAGACATGGATTCTAAGGGCCTGTTTGGATGGACCTATGGCCTATAAGCATAAATAAGTTAGGAATTCTAGCTTATGGGCTTTTGACTTAAAAATAAGCATTTAAAAACACTTCTTTGTTTTACCCAAACACTACAAAAGTGCTTAAAAGTTATTTTGGCTTAAAAGAAGCTAACATAAGCCAATCCAAACAGGCTCTAATTGTAACTGTTGCATAAACCATGAAAATGAAACTATTAATCATGTTTTCGGTGCAGGTAAAGCACACAGTTATATTTGGAATCTATTTAGTGCACCTCTTGGTATGAAGCATAGACAATATCCCATTAGATATTTGATACTCTTGGTGGGAGGAAAGAGCTGTAAATGATGTGCATAAATTAATCCTACATACTGCTCCTATTATCATATGTTGGGCTCTTTGGAAAGAAACATGTTCTTGGAGGTAGGGAAGGAAGAAAAAGTTGAGTGTATATAAGATGGAACAACTACTAAGATGGACTATACAAGAAGCAACAAGTAAAGCTTTTCCAAAATGCAAGCTAGAAATGCCATGGATAGCTTCCCGTGATAAGCTAGTGAGGCTGCAACCTATCCCCAAGATCATCAGAGTGTTTGGCAAAGACCAGAAGCAGGGAATTTCAAACTCAACACAGATGTAAGCTTCAACAATGGCAACGGAAAGGCTGGCCTAGGGGGAGCTCTCACAGATGATAGAGGGGATTTAATCATGGCTTAGTACCAATCCAATGCAACTGACATAATTTAACAGAAGCTCAAGGAGCCTGATTTGGAGCAAATTGGTGTGTTCAAGATTGCTTCTCTAATTTCACTGTCACGTTGGACTCATTGCTGGTGACTAATATGCCGAGGGAAGGGAAGGCTAACAGCTATAAGCTGGATAAGATAACATATGATACTTCAAGCATGCTTGTCCAGACTAATGCTCATTATGCTCATCGTTATAAGGAGGCTAATCGACTTGCAGATTGGCTAGCAAAATTGACAATAAATACTCAAACGAGCAACCTCTACTTCTAGGCCCAGCAGCTTCCAAATGGTGCCAAGGGAACCTTTCATATGAATAAAAACAATGTACCTAGTTTTAGGACCAAATATGACAAAGCCTATATTTTTGTTAGTCTGTCTTTACTCCTTTTATAGGTGTGCTGGGCAATAATCCTTTTTGCTGATAGCCTATTTTCTATAAGATAAGTCTCCTCTACCCATGTGTTGTATTAGAAGAGGTAAGCTATAACTCCCCCTCTTGCACCAGTTTCCTGTGGAATAAAATGCGACATACCCAGCTAAAATGGGAAATTTTTTCCAAAAGCAATACCATTAACTTTCTGTCTGTTCACTCTGTTCAGGAGCTTCTCTGGTCGAGGAACCACCAAATGGGTTTTTTGGTTTTGTATCTGTAGCTTCAATTATATGTTTAAGGAAGGATCTGTTATGTATGTGTATATAAACTACACAAATTTAGCAGAATGATATGCTCAAAGTTAGATGTGAGCATGACAATGGATAATTTTATGAAAAAGTTAGAAAGAAATTACTTACTATGTGAATAATGTGCATGCTACTATGCTAGGGGGAATATATTTTAAAGACTACGTACCTGATACCACTGTACCAGTGACACAATTTATGGTCAAAAGGAGAACAAAAGATGTTAACTGAATAAGAACATAAAGAAAATACTGCATAGTAAAAGGTAAACAACAACAACATACCCAGTGTAATCCCACGAGTGGGATCTAGAAAGTAAAATGTAAAAAGTAAAAAAATGAATGCATAAACGGAGCAAGGCAGGGTGAAGGCTGGGGCAAGGCTTGGCGACAAGATTGGCAGGGAAAGAATTTGAAAAAGTCCTATATAGGGCAAGCGGAAAGCGTCAAAATTTTTGTGGGTTAAGGCTTGTCCTGCCCC
>JACEIK010004676.1:113986-125847 GCA_018107945.1 Datura stramonium | reverse complement strand
AACTCATGGATTAGTCCCTAAAATTCATTTTAAACCTACAAAAACAAGAACTAATCATGTTGGTTAGTGTATATATTCACATTTACATAAAATTACATGATAATGCATATAATTAATTCGATAAACAAGACAAAAGTAAGTTATAAAGCATCACTCGGGCGTGCTATTTTTCCTGAGATCATATCCTCTACCTAGGATCGATGATTTATTCAACCAACTTCATGGTTCCAAGTGCTTTTCGAAGATAGACCTTAACTCCTGGTTTGGGAGAGTGACATTCTGAAAATAGCCTTTAGAACTCGATATGGTCACTATGAGTTTGTAGTTATGTCGTTTGGACAAATGAATGCTTATTTATCTTTTATAGACGTGATGAATAGGGTGTTCAAGCCATATCTTGATATGTTCATGATTGTGTTCATAGATGACATCCTTATATACTCTCGAAGCAAGGAGGAGCATGCCGCTCATTTGAGGTTGGTGTTGTAGACCTTGAAGGATCGTCAATTATATGCAAAATTCAGCAAATCAGAGTTTTGGTTGAATTTTGTGGTGTTCTTGGGTCATGTTTTGTCTAGTAAGTGTGTGTAGGTAGACTCACAAAAGATAGAGACGGCGAAGAATTGGCCTAGACCGGTGAATCCTTCAAAAATCAGATGTTTCTTGGGCTTAGCTGGCTACTATCGGAGGTTTGATGAGGGGTTTTCATCTATCGCGACACCATTGACTAAACCGACCCAGAAGAAGGTAAAGCTCTAATGGTCGGTGGCTTGCGAGGAAAGCTTCCAAGAGTTGAAGGCTCGAGTCCCCTCAGCACCAGTGTTGACCCTACCCAAGGGTACATATGGGTTCTCAGTGTATTGTGACGCTTCAAGGATTGGACTTGGGTGTGTGTTGATGTAACACGGGAAAGTTATAGCTTATGCTTCTAGACAGCTAAAGGTGAATGAAAGGAACTACCGGACTCATGATCTCGAATTGGTCGCGATGGTATTTTCCTTGAAAATACGGAGACACTACTTGTACAGGGTCCATGTGGATGTGTTTACGGACCATAAGAGTTTACAATATGTGTTTACCCCAAAGAATCTCAATCTTCGGCAAAGAAGGTGGTTGGAGCTACTTAAGGATTATGACATGAGTGTCCTCTACCACTCGGGAAAGGCTAATGTAGTAGCAGACACACTTAGTAGACTCTCTAATGTAGTAGTAGACACACTTAGTAGACTCTCTAATGTAGTAGCAGACACACTTGGTAGACTCTCGATGGAAAGTTTGCCCCATGTAGATAAGGGAAAGGAGGAGTTAGTGAAAGACGTGCATCAATTTGCAAGGTTGACAGTTCGTTTGGTTGACTCGATCGATGGCGGTGCCATAGTTCAGAACGGATCAAAATCATCTTTGGTGACTGACATAAAATCTTGACAAGATGAGGACCCCATTGTGGTAAAATTAAAGGAGTCCGTTTAGAATCAGAAGGTAGAGGTCTTCTCCAAAGGGGGAGATAGTGTGCTTCGATACCAGGGTCACTTATATGTCCCGGATATTGATGATTAAATAAATCAGATGTTGCATGAGGCTCATGGATCCAGGTATTCTATATATTCAGGTGCCACCAAGATGTACCGTGACCTACGGGAAGTCTATTGGTGGAATGGCATGAAGATAGACATCGCAGAATTTGTGGCTAAGTATTCAAACTGTCAGCAAGTAAAGGTTGAGCATCACAGACCCGGAGATGTGCTCGAAGATAGTAGTATTCCTACTTGGAAGTGGGAAGAAATCAATATGGACTTCATAACAGGTTTGCCTCGCACTCGCCGACAATATGACTCCATTTGGGTTGTTGTAGGCAGGTTGACCAAAGCCGCTCATTTTCTACTGGTCAAAACCACGGATTCGGCGGAGGATTATGCCAAACTATAAATCCAAAAGTTTGTTCGGTTTCATGGAGTGCCCTTGTTCATCATATCAGACAGAGGTACCCAATTTGCCTCTCAGTTTTGGTGGTCGTTTCAAAAAGGACTTGGTACTCAGGTTAAGCTTAACACAAAATTTCACCCACAAATGGATGGTGAAGCGTAGCTTAAATTCAAACTCTCGAGAACATGTTGAGAGCATGTGTGATTGACTTTAAGGGTAGTTTGGATGATCATTTGCCTCTTATCGAGTTTGCATACAATAACAACTACCATTCCATTATTAAGATGGCTCCGTTCGAGGCTCTCTATGCGCGGAGGTGTAGATCGCCTATTTGCTGGTTCGAAGTTAGTGAAGCTACAATGGTAGGACTAGATTCAATCCATAAGGCTATGGAAAAGGTTCAACTCATACGGGACAGGTTGAAAATAGCTCAAAGTCGCCAAAAGTCCTATGCCAATGTGAGAAGGAGAAAACTCGAGTTCAAAGTGGATGATTGGGTGTTTTTGAAGGTGTCTCACATGAAGGCAGTGTTGCGGTTTGGAAAGAAAGGAAAACTCAACCATCGTTATGTTGGCCCCTACCAGATTGTGAATCGGGATGGCAAGGTTGCATATGAATTGGAGTTGCCCTCAGAATTAGCTTCCGTGCATCCTGTTTTTCATGTATCACTCTTGAAGAAGTGTTTGGGTGATCAAACTCTAGTTGTCCCGGTGGATAGTGTTGGTGTGAAGGACAGCCTTAGTTATGAAGAGGTTCTAGCGGAAATACTAGATCTTTAAGTTCGAAGGATAAGGAACAAGGAAGTAGCTTCAGTCAAGGTATTATGGAGAAATCAGCATGTTGAAGGAGCTACATGGAAAGTCGAAGCGGATATGATGACTAGATACCCACACCTATTTTCTTCCGGCTCATTTTTAGTTTGAGGTATAAGTTTTTGCCCTAGTACTCTATTTAGTTTTCATGTTCAGTTCATGTGCCCAAGTTTCTTTTACGTCAAGTATGTATGTATGGTTCGTGAATTTAGTTCAACTATGTAGTTCAGTTCGGAGGTAGTCATTCCGTCAGTTTTCATCTTAAATGATTTGTATTTGAATATAATTATTACATTTCTCTGTTTTTCTATGAGTTTTCCAACATTCGAGGAAGAAGGTTCCCAAGGGGGTGATACTGTAATACCCTGAAAGCCCAAATATTAGACCAGGGGGTGGAAACGGAAAAAAAATAGGATTCCTGCACTAGCTCACAAAATGGGTCATTAGGTGAACCGTAAGGATCGACCACGAGTCGTTGAGTGACTCGTAGTGAGGAATTCAAATTAAGTGGAAAAATCATGATTTGGGATCCCACGGGCATGACCATGAGTTGTGGTCAGTTCCCACGACTCGTCAGGTCAGTCATGGTCAAGGGCTATTGAAGGATGAAGTTTGGGTGGCAGTGTTCCCCACGACAGGACACAACGAGTCGTGTTCAGGTGCCACGATTCATTAGGTGAGTCATGTTCAGTGAAGGGGTTCAATACTTGTGAACATGGGCAGTGAAGATCACGAGTGGTGACCACGAGTTTTTGTCACCCATAACGACTCATTGAGGTCCCTCGTGGGGACCCCTTTGAGGAATAATGGCAGTAGACTTCACGACTTAGGTGACAACTCGTTGTCAGGGGTAACAACTCTTCCAGTTCTTCGTGGGGACTGGCAGTCAATTTTTAACTGCAAATTTATAAGGGTGTTACCGTCATTCCTAAGACCTAGGGTCCTATACTACGTCGTTTTAAGCTATTTACAGAGTGTATTAAGATAGGTTAAGTCATTCTAACCTATTCAAAACCCATGCATGCAAGTTAGGGAATTAGAGAGGAGATCAAGCCTAAGTCCTTCCAATTCTTCTCAGCTTCAACCAAGGAAGTGTAAGAATCAACTTTAATGAGGTATGTAGGGTTATGAGTGGGTGTTTCCATTCACACCCATGCCCAATCTATCCTAATTCATGATGTTTTCTTTAAAAATTTTATGAGGTTTTATCCTAAATCTTATGAAATTCTAATGATCTATCTATGGGTTATTATATATCATGTTTTACGTCATATTTTACGAATCATGATCATCTTTTACAACTAATTCGATTATAAATTTATCGACTTAAATCCCTATTAAACTATGCCTAATTTATGATAAATTGAGTTATGATTTTATCTTGGCTTTGATAATCTTCAATAGATCATGATTTATGAGTTATGATATGGATTTATTCAAATGCCCATGATGAATTTATGATTTATTAAGAATTTACCTAATTTACAAGTATGGATGAACCTCATGATTTACGATTTATGGTTTTGGCCGACTCACGGGCCTTAACCACATGGCTAGTTCATGTGTTTACGAGCCCGCTTTTGATTATCATGATTTAACTAGCCCATGAATCTCATGTATATTATCATATGAGCACTATATATGTTTTGGGAGTAGTATTTAACACCGAGTGAGTTCGGGGCCCAGGTGTTTCCCCGAATCTCAAAACTCCATGCCCACCGTAGGTCATGACAGGACCTCCTTTGAGACTGTCCCATTTTACCCAATTGGGCCTTTGATGAGTGATATCACGCCCTTCATGGTTCTACCCTTGGCAAGGTACGAAAACCCTCCTGACTGGGGATTTATAGGTTAGGCTCCATGTGTGCTCATATGTGGTATGTCAGTTATAAGAATCTCCCATTATTCCTCATGATTAATGCATTGTTATGTTCATATGATTTTGTCTCAAGTCATGTTTCATAATGTTTTCCTCTTATGATTATGATTACGGTTAATTTACAAATGCGTTGAAAACCTTGAGCCTTATGTTACCTTATGATATTTACGTTATGAGCATGTTGTCCTACTCTTACGTACTTTTATGTATTTTAAATATCCATTTTACTTTCCTTGCATACTCGGTACATTCCATGTACTAACCGCATACTCTATGCTGTATTGTTTCATGATAAAGGCTCCGGTACTGAGATTCATCCTCAACACTAGCCAGCCTTTCAGAGTTAGCATCCCACATCTGTTGGTGAGTCCTCATCTTCTGAGGACCATACTTTATCAGTTTTCTCTATGTACTTTCACTTTTCAGCTTTAGCGAGTTAGTTGGGGCCTGTCCTATCAACTCATCAGACTTAGAGGCTTTTCAGATGAAAGGATGTAATCAACTTTAGATTCATGTGTATTTCTAACGTTATGCTATTTCAGGTTTCTGCTAAATTTATCATGTTGGTTCTTCGACTTTATTTGATTTAGTTAGATGTATGTCCATGCCATGGGTAGACCTGGAGTCTCTTAGGGTTCCTTGTCCCGTTTCTTAGTCCGAGCCTATGTTTGGGTCGTGACAATTGGATTCAAGGTATGTTAAGGCTTTTTCTTCCTCTTTTTGGCATGGATTTCATCGTGATCAAGATTTGTCGACATTATGCAAGTTTACTAATTTTTAGTTTGATATTAGGTTGATTATACTGCTCTTTGGGAACTATGGATTATGTCCTTTCCTGCATCATTTAATGTCGTGAATCTAGGCGTTAGTTCTAATGGTTGTTGCATGTCGGTAGGATGTTGAAAGGCATTGGTTGTGACCCTACTTGGCTTGGTTAACGACTGTCTTATTGGGTTATGTTTAGGATGATTGGTGTTATTTGGGATATCCTTTAGTATGTATATAAAGCTCGTGGGATAGAGTTGTTAGGGTATGAATCTTCTGTTGGTTGGCACCACATTGAGGGACAATAAGGTAAATAGAACTTAGAGATGAATTCTTAGTGGTCCTATTTGGATTAGGAGGTTGTATTGTTTAAATGTGTAGATATATTGTTGTAATATAAAAGTGATGTATTTGGTTTGTTATATGATGTCTTGGCCTTTGAGGGCTCAGAGGAACGCACGAATGTTTGAGTTCTTCCAGCATAAGGGTCAAGCCTGAGGTTTAACCTACCAGAGTGGCTATGCTAGCAGGCTCCATGATTGTTGGGCTTACGTTGGGTTTGTACATGCGAGTGTAATGACCGTTGAGTTTTTCTAGCACACTTGAGTCTTATACAACTTGTTTTGAGGCAAGTGTATGTCTTTGAGTGCATCCAGCACATCAGTGATCGTACTACAAGTGTGGGGCTGTTGAGAGTTTCTGGTGCACCTAGCATTGTCACGACTTGAGTCTGTACCCCGGACGAGACATGGTACTTTGAGTCCCAAGTAATCCTAAGCCAACCCATGGTCTATCATAACACTGGTAATTTGAGTAATATTAACGGAAACTTAAATAAATAAATCATTTAAGGAAAACTGAATAATAAAAGTTTATACATATGAAAACAAAACTGAATTTTTTAATCTACGTCTAAAAGCCATCTATATCTGATTAGTTGCTGGGACAAGCCCCCAGCTAACTCTAAAGTCTAACTGTATAAAAATAACTGAAGAAAATAAACATCATCCTTGAAAGATGAGGAATCACAACTGGTGCAGCATATAACCCCGGGAGAAGATTTGTTAAAGGTGTTGAGACTAATAATGTCATGACTGAAGCGTAGACTCGGATCATAGACATGGGAAAAGGGACCCCGAGAGACCCGAAGTCAACCCATGGAATAAGAATTCACTAACTCATTCAATAAACGTGAATCATAAACTCAGCGGAAGTCCAACTTGACATAACAATAGAATGAACATATGAAGCTGAAAACATGTCTAACTCTTATAAGCCTCTAATATGGATGAGCTGATGGGACAATACCCCCAGCTAGCTCAACAATACTAAAACAAAAAATACAACCAAGTAACTGAAAGTCTAGTCCTCGAAAGATGAGGACTCACAAACCAAGTAGGTACCGACTCTGATAAGCGACTACAAACGGGGTTGGACCTGAGAACCATATCCTAAATCATGAAACGATGCAGCATAGAAAGTACGCAGTCAGTACGTGGAATATACCAAGTATGTAAGGTAAGTAAAACTGCTTAAGTAAATTAATCATTTAAAACATTTAATGACATATCATAAGCTTTCAAGTTAAAATAGAAGGCTACAAGAAATTATTCTAAAATTTTATTCTTATCATAACATGACCATGCATTGCTTTAGCACATCATGATTGACTCGAATTACTCAAAGCTTAAACATAAAATTTATATTAAAAGCTGAACAATGAGTCAAACCTTGCTTCTTGAACATGCATACATACGATAATAATCATGAGTAATGATTTTTCAAATTTGGATGATATAGACAGTGGGAGACTCGTCACTTAACCTACATACCACGATAGAGCTTACGTGGTCCCGACTATTACACTCAAGTGGGAAGAACCATCCAAAACCTTACTAGGGATAGGGATGCTACCACGATATCGATATCAAGCTGAAAGGGGCCAATCGGGCCAGGGATAGCTCACAAGGGAGGTCCCAATGGTTGCGCGTAGTTTTTGGGCGTAGGGTTATCGACCCTTAGTCTTCTCGGTGCTAGACTATTCTCCCAAAACATGCAATGCTCTACATCGTATAAAATATGATGCTCAACATCGTCTAGTGACGAAGCTCAACATGAAATCATGAATAAAATCAACATCGTATGAAACGAAGCTCAACATGAAATAATGCATAAACTAGATATCATATAAATATAAAGCTCAACAATGTCATTTCGACAAGGCTTAGCATGAAATCATGGTTAGACTCAACATCATGTGAAATGAAGCTTAACGTTGTTCTCAACAAAGCTCGACAACAATATACATATCAATCAAGGATTTATGCATAGAGTAGGCTTTACTTGGAAACATACCACAAGCTAGAATTCATAATAAGGGTTATAGGAAAATTTCATCTCAACCATGTGGTAAGCTTATGCCGGGGAAAATCAAAATTTAAAATCATCATTGTGGCATAACCCAAAGTTCTACCATACTTGGGTTTATCTAAACTCCTTTGAAAATATTATCAAAAATCATGGGTAAGGTTGGAAAGATGTCTTTCATCATCTACTCCATCATCACCACATTCTATATGAACTATCCACACATGGGCATTTTAGATTCAACTTTAGAATTAAGTTAGAATTCACCCAAGCTCAGTAAATCACCAATATGAACTCAATTAAATCATACCCATGAGTATAGATGTAATAATCATATAATTGGATGAAAACCAATACTTGATCATCACAAACAAATCACAAATTGATAGGGAATGGGCATGGGTGTGGAAGGAAGCACCCACTCATAGCCTTACATACCTGGGATTGAAGAATTCTAAGCCTTCCTAATTGCCAAGCTGAGATTCCAATTGGAAACCTTTAGAATTTACCTTGATTCTTCTCCTCAAACCCCCAACCTTGAATGCATGAAAGTAATGGCCTAAGATGGGTTTTTCTCTGCTAAAAACCCTCTATTACGAGCTTAAAATGACATAGTATAGGCCCTTAGAACTTAGGTATTATAGGAAAGCCCTTACAAAAATCGCTGAAAATAACTATAGGGGGGTCCTAACAGAAGACCCGACGACTCGTCACTAGGGAATAGGATCTGTTGGTTCGCTCATCAGGTTCACTAGATAAATGGTATGTTAGGGCTCCTAACGAGTGACATGAAGACTCGTCCCTAACAGCCATGACTCGTTGCCACTTCCCGTCAGTGCACTGGATCAATTTTCCAATCTTCCTCTTGAACCACCCCACGACTGACATGACGACTCATGCTGTCTGACCAAGAGTCGTACACTGCCCGTGGGGACCTCGATTCCCTCATCCTTCCAGGCCTTTCCACGAGTCACTTGACAACTCGTGGGGTCTCCTCACGAGTCATTCAGTGACCCGTTCTGCAACTACTGCAACATTTTCCAGTTTTTCTCCAATTAACTTCCCAGTCTAATTCTTGAATTCTCTGGGTATAACAGTATCTCTCCCTTTGGAACATTCGTCCTCGAATGTTAGAAACAAGTAGGAAACATAAACAACCAATTATCATACTCCAATGCTGATTATTTTAACCAAAATTTCATGGAATGACTACCTCCGAAAAGAACCACATACCTGAACTAAATTTAGGCATCACATACATTTATCATAACATAATTCAAACTTGCGCAAATGAACTAAACATGGAAACTAATTAGAGAATTAGGGAAAAAACTAATACCTCAAGTCGGAACTGAGTCGGTAGAGAACAAATGTGGGTATCTAGCCATCATGTCTTCTTTGGCCTGGCACGTAGCTCCTTCAACATGCTGATTCCTCCATAAAATATTAACTGAAGCTACCTTTTTGTTCCTCATCCTTCGAACTTGTCGATCCAAAATTTAAACCAGAATTTCTTCAAAGTGAGGCTGTCTTTCAAACCAACGTTGTTTATCAGAATTACCAAGGCTGGATCACCCTGAACTTCTTCAAAAGCGATACATGGAACACGAGATGAACTGAAGCCAATTCTTATGGCAAGTCCAACTGATACGCCACCTTACCAACCCTTCTCACAACCCGATAGGGGCCAACATAGTAGGGACTGAGTTTACCTTTCTTTCCGAACAGCATGACTCCCTTCATGGGAGATACCTTTAGAAACACACAGTCGTCTACACCAAACTCCAATTCTCTTCTCCTCACTTCAGCATACGATTTCTGACGACTCTGAGCGGTTTTAAACTGATCCCTTATTAACTGAACCTTCATTATCACCTCATTAACAGAATCTGGTCCTACCATAGCTACCTTATCAACCTCGAACCGTCCGTCGGGAGATCTGCATCTTCGCTCGTAGAGGGCCTCGAACGGTGCCATCAGTATACTAGAATGGTAACTATTATTATAAGCAAACTCGATCAAGGGCAAATGATCATCCCAACTACCTTTGAAATCCATAACCCTTGCCCTCGAGATATCCTCAAGAGTCTGAATGGTTCATTTTGCTGGCCATCCGTTTGAGGATGAAAAGTTGTGCTTAGCTTAACCTGAGTCCCGAGCTCCTTTTGAAACGAACGCCAAAATTGAGAAGTAAACTGAGTGCCTCGGTCCGAAATAATAGTCAAGGGCACTCCGTGAAGCCGGACCAACTCCCGAATATACAACTTAGCATAATCGTCTTCTAAATCCGTGGTCATGAACGGTAGGAAGTGTGCAGCCTTTGTCAACCTGTCCACCACTACCCAAATAGAGTCGTATTGCCGGAGAGTATGAGGTAGACCTGTAATGAAGTCCATACTGATTTATTCCCACTTCCAAGTGGGGATGGAAATATCCGGAAGTACACCTATAGGTCTTTGATGCTCGACCTTCACTTGATAACAGTTTTGACATTTTGCTATGAACTCCGCAATATCATTCTTCATACCATCCCACCAATAGATTTCTCATAAATCCCGATACATTTTTGTGGATCCCGGATGAATAGAATATCTGGTGCCATGTGCCTCATGCAATATCTGAACTCTTAAATTATCAACATCCAGAACACATAGTCGACCTTGGTATTGTAGCACACCATCTCCCCCTTGGGATAAAACCTCCACTTTCTAACTCCGCACCGCCTCCTTCAGCTTCCTCAATATTGGATCCTCATCTTTCCTTGATTTAACATCAACTACCAAGGACGATTACGACCTATTATGCACAACAACAACACCATCAGCCGAATTGACCAATCTAACTCCCAACCTTGCAAGCCGGTGGACCTCTTTGACCAATTTCTTTTTCCCTTCATCCACATGGGACACACTCTCCATTGAAAGCCTACTAAGCACATCTGCAACCACATTATCCTTGCCCCGGTGGTAAAGGACACTCATAATCCATAAATAACTCCAACAAACACCTTTGTCAAAGATTTAGATCCTTCTGTGTGAACACATATTGCAAGCTCTTATGATTCATAAATACATACACATGGACCCCATACAAGTAATGCCGCCATATCATCAATGCGAACACAACCGCGGCCAATTCAAGATCGTGGGTTGGGTAATTCTTTTCATGCACCTTCAGCTGTCGAGAGGCATAAGCTGTCACCCTCCCACGCTGTATCAACACACACCCAAGTCCAACTCTGGAAGAATTACAATACACCACGAAATAATAATTACCCTCGGGTAGGGTGAACACTGGTGCCGAAGTAAGTCGAGACTTCAACTCATGGAAGCTTTTCTCACAAGCCCCCGACCATTGAAAATTCTCCTTCTTCTGAGTCAACTTAGTCAAAGGAGCTGCAATGGATGAGAAACCCTCCACAAACCTCGATAGTATCCAGCTAAGCCCAAGAAACTCTGAATATCCGAAGGATTCATCGGTCTGGGCCAACTCTTCACTGCCTCAATTTTCTACGATCCTACTTTTATTCCTTTGCTGGACACCACATGGCTTAAGAATGCCACGGAGTCAAACCAAAACTCACACTTTCTGAACTTTGCATACGATTGACGGTCCTTGAGGGTTTAGAGCACTACTCCTAAGTGAGTGGTATGCTCCTCCTCTCTTCCAGAGTATACCAAGATGTCATCAATGAACACGATCACGAACATGTCCAAATATGGCTTGAACACTCTATTTATTAGGTCCATAAAATCTGCAGGAGCATTCGTTAGTCCAGAATACATAACTACAAACTCGTAATGACAATACCGTGTTCTGAATGCTATTTTCGGGATATCACTCTCCCGAACTCTGAGCTGATGATACCAAGATCTGAGATCTATCTTTGAAAAACACTTAGCACCATTAAGCTGATCGAACAAATCATCGATCCTGGGTAAGGGATACCTATTCTTGAAAGTGACTTTCTTCAACTTTCGATAGTCAATGCACATACGAAGGGAATTGACCGCTCCCGCAAGTGTACGGGTCGTGCAAGTAATATAGTGGCTCTTTTTAAGAACCGAAATGTTGAACCCACAGGGACTGGACCAATTCAGCTAACTATCAAGTTC